>SMDT01001644.1:0-78397 GCA_005392925.1 Aquilaria sinensis
GCAAAGGCCAGTGCCCACTTGGAGCAATAAAGCTACCAAGCAAAGCGCGAGTATTCGGAGGAAGGAAGGATGAGCTCGGGAGTAATGCTCGGCAAAAAAATAAACAGAGAGAGAGAAAAAAAAAAAATAGCCGCAAATCGGGAAACCGAACTCAAGCCACTCCCAAAAGCATAAACAAACTCTGGAGAAGTGTTTCCTCCGTAAAAGATGGCCGTGGGCACAAAAATGCCCCGAACGGCAAAAGGAGACTTCATTCTCCAAAAGGCCAAAACACAACCCCGAGAACCGCCTCAGGGGAGAACTTCGGCCACCAAAGGGACCTCTCCTAATTGAAGGTAAGGTCCGAAAGAGAGCATCATCAGCTTAGCAGCGTCAAAGGGAGAAAATTGAGAAATACCTCCAAAGAATTTTTAGGTAAACAGTATTTTTAGCTAAACAGTACTTAGAAAAATTTCTCTTTTCTCCTGCACAGGTTACCCGCCGAACAAGGATGAAGCACGCACGCTCAAAGGCTCGGAATCCATCAAAGGCAATTTAGTGTTCGCCTGAAAAGTCTTTGATAACCGAGAAAACAAAGTCAGCCAGCAGAAAGGCCAGGGAATGGTTCTTCGAAGACCCCTAGTCGTCACTACAGAGACCGTTATCCCTACAAAAGTAGTTCGGCCGACAGGTGTCTGGTTAAAGAAGAAATCACCTCGGAGTGACAATTAAGCTCGCCCTACTTGATGAACACTAAGAAACGGCCAAACTCAAAAGAAAGGTTTTTTCAGCAAAAATCGGCGATAAGTGCGAACCTGCATGGAAGGACAAGAGGAATACGGAAGGAAGATCTTGCTCTCCGAAAGGCCGAAACCCGAAAAACCACCACGTGGGGTGCTTCGGCCAAACAGGAAAGAGCCTTGCTCGGTGAAGTCCGAAAGAGAGTATACGACCTCGGCAACACCGAAGGGAGAAAAACTGAGGAACAAGGCACCTGGGCACCTTCAAGAAATTCTATACTTAGAATTTTCAGACAAGAAATAGTGCAAGCCAGGAATTCGTCTGAGTACTAAAAAGTTTTCTCATGTCTGAGAAGAATCGCCGAACAAGGACAAAGCAAGCATGCACTCCCAAAAATCTCCTGTTCCTCCCAAGGTTGGCAGGGTCATAAAGGGGGGAAAGTGTATCCACGGCCGAACAAGGGTAGGCTAAAAAATTTTTCTTTTTTGCCCAAGGGAATTTCACCAACTACGCAAGATCGCCCGAAAAAATAGCTGGAAAAACAAGCAAAAGAAGTATGCTTCCGAAGCCTCCAAACTGAAAGAGTTCGGGACAACGAGGAAACAAAAGAAGCGCGTTTCTGAAGTCCTCTAACCGAAAGAGCTCGGGACAACTGGGAAACCGAAAGATTGATCAAAAGACTTAGCCAAAAATATGAGGAAAAAAATTCATTGATACAAGGAGAAGATTACAAGAAGTACAAGAGAAACACGAAAAGAAAAATCCTAGGGTGCTTAAGGATCCCCGGCAGCGCGAGAAGTTCCAGCTCCCGTGTCTCTAGCCGTCGCCTTCGGCGCAGGTAGAGGAACAGGTGGCAGGTTGAGGTGATCAGCTTTCGACCAAGTCCACCGAGGACCCTTGGGAATACCCAGGGCCGAAAGAAAGGAGGTATCGAGGTCCGGATAGCGTTGCAAAAATTGATGGCGAGCTAAACAAAAGCCGTCCTGAAAGGACACCTTTGACATCTGGACGGCTTTATCCCTCTCTACATCTAGCAAGTCCGCCTCATTCTCAAGACCAGCAACCTCTTTCTCGAGACCCAGGATCTCCTCCTTCAGACCGGCAATCCTCCGCACGAATCCCTTCGCGTTTCTCCTTTTCGCCACACTCCTCCTCAGAAAATAACTGGCTTGAAAAGCCGCCTTTTCGGCAAGAGTCTTCTTCAGAAAGGCAGCTTCTTCTTCTTTCTCCTTCTGAATAACCTCATTGGCCGAAGTCAAGCGCACAACCTCCTCGCCAAGGTCGCTCATTTTACGGGAAGAGTCCTTCAAAAGGTCCGATTGGCCTATGAGGAACTCATCCCGGAGCAGAGCAACCTTCTCCCTCGCTATGCGCCTTAACTCGACATTGGCTATGTCCAAGTTAATACAGAAGAGCCTAGCTTGCTCTAGTTCACTTTCAGCCCGAGCTTGGGCAGAAGACTGCTCTGCCGCCCAAAATCGGAGGTGTTCACTGTACCCCAAAAGCTGCGAAAAGAGAAGGAGAATATCCTCAGGGAAAGCAGCATAAGGAAAGGCAAAACACTTGGGCAAAAAAGAGAGAAGGCTACCTGAGCGGCGCGTTCAGAAATTCTAGTGGCGAGGATATCCCCAGAAGCACACTCCTCGGCAACTGCCCTAGAAGATGCTTCTGTAAGAACACCCCTCGCCATCTGGGGAGCCATCTCTTGGCAATCTCCGGAAAACAAGTTCATGTCTTCCGTGAAAGACCAAAACGGCTCCCTCGAAATTTTGTCTTTCGGGAGAAGGGAGTCCCGAAGAGCCCGTCTTCGGGCATGATCAGCCATCCATGCGGGGGTCGCCCTGTCCTCTGCAAAATGGAGGGGCGCGAGTCAGGAAGGGCTCCCCGAAAACATAAGTTATGAGCAAGAACGTATTCGGAGCAAACCTGGTGCAACCCCGGTAGTATCCTCGGTAGTGTCCGCCGCAAAGGCCGGAATGTACTTGCCTTTGTCCTTGCGACGTCTGTCCAACTTTTGAATAGTTGGACTCTCGGGCAAAGAGCCTGAAAGCCCCACGGGCGAGATGGGACCCGACGGAGTGAAAAGGGTAACTACTCCGGCGGGCACCTCGGCCGCCGCAATATCGGCCTCAGAAGATGTCGCAGCTACTTCGGAGGGGGTGACAACCCTGGTGAATAACGGAGTAACATCAACCATGGCCAAGGTTGCAGTAGCGTCAGTGGAAGTGGCCATCGCATCGGTTGAGATATCAACCTTGGTGGACGTAGCAATAACTTCATCGACCTCCACCACATCTTCGGAAGGTGAAGTAAGGGCTCTCTTCTTTGACTTCTTGGCCGAAGACGGTCCGCTCCCAGTAGACTTACGCCTTTTGGAGCCACTTTTCTTTGCTTGTTCTCCCTTCTCTACTTGACCAAGGAAGAGATTCTTGTAGTAGGCGGCAGAATCGTCAGCCATCTCTGAAAAAAAAAAAAAAGGGGGGGAAAAGCATCAGTACGAGCCAAAGGCGTTTAGCCAAAAAAGGAGTTTCCGGGAAATAAGAAAGGCGTCAGCAAAAAATTGAAAAAATACGACTTCGGGAAATTGAGAAACTAGCAAAAGTCGAACAACTCCCAAGGAAGGCACTCACGAAAAACCTTGCCAAAATCAGGATTCCTGGATGCCGTCGTAAATAGTGGCCGGAAATCGCTCCGCCGTGCAGACCGTCGCTCAAAGAAATGAAAAGAGCGAGAAAGCGAGAGTAAGGGGGAAAGCACAGAAAAAGAGCAAAAGGAAAGAATGACAAAGGGAAAGCTTATATAGAGCAAAGAAAGGGCAATTGAAAAGGCGTCATAACTGCTGCGTGGGAGCGAAACGTCACCATAATTACCCTTCCCGCGCAAAGAGACGTGCCATACCAATTGACGCTTGCCACCTGTCGGTCATCGCGAGAAACTAGGGCATGTTTTCTGACATCCTAAAGATTTGGGTCTAGCCCCAGATTGACGCACCTAGTTTCAAGGCATGGCAGTTCATTGACTTAAGACAGAAAAGATAAGAGTGGACATCTCGGACATCTCGGCAACGCTGAAGGGTAGGTATACGACATTCGCCCAAGCAAACTACACCCTTAAAATAGCGAAGTACCTTTCTTGCAAATGATATAAGCTGGATCCTCTGAAAGTGCTCCCAAAAGGGCTACAAGCCGAAGTTATACTTCGGCTTTCCGAAGGAGGGCATGTGATGGCCGAAGTGCCATGATCTTGGCCACTAACTTTGGAGGAGGGGCCAAACGCCTGACATATCTGACCTCGAAAGACCCATCGCACCAACCTCGGAGAGTTACTGTATCGCCTCCCCATCAGAGGACGAATGAACCAACTTCGGAAGAGTAAGAACACCCCGAAGAAACGGTGTCACCCCGGGAGAAGTCCTTGCTCGTCTACCTAAAAGCTAACATCGGCCGAGGGACCTCGGAGGGGTGATGGGTGATACGAAGGAGTCTTTGACATATTTTCCCGTACGTCCTAGACGTTGACCTCAAGCATTCTGACAGGCCACTGTAGTCCGTGCTCTGGCACACTGAGACACGATTCTCGACAAACCATTGCCCAAGAAAGCCTGCACACGGCTGACCACTTTCCTGTTCAAGAGGTATGGATCCTATCCGTCCATACACGTGTCACGATCAGGAGGGTTCATTTTCTCCTATTTACAGCAGGAAAAACTCTGGGCAAGGGGAAAAAAGGGGGCTGGACAGGAGCTTTGGAGAATACTCCAGAGTCCCAGTTTTCTCCTCTTTTCTCCTGTAGGCATGCCAGAAAAATGCCTCTGGCGTGATCCTCCTCCTTATGTGCATGCTAGAAAAATACCCCTAGCCAGTCTATTTTATGCCTATTCTTTGCTATTTAGAGGCACTGACTTGGGCGTCGGAGGCTCCTTCCTGGAAAATCGCTCCGGGGACCTCCTAACCCCTGCTTTCTGTATATTTCAGGCTGAACTACTTGAAGACGTCAGCTTTTTCAGGCTCCTTCCTGCACCGGAAATCCTTCATGGCCCCCGTTCTCCATCGTAGGACGGCCACCTATGACATCCCTCAGGAGGTCCTTGTCACCCCCATCGTGGAGCCATGGCGGGATCGTAAACGATGGCTAACCCAACGCCATCAACTACATACTTTGATTCTTCCCTTTCTTGGTCATAACTGAGTGAACTTGAAGGAGGTCATTGGGTATGTCACATATCATGTGGAGGGTTTTGTATGATCAAGATGGGATTTGTCCCTCATATCTAACAAGAATGATATCTTCAGTCCCTTTGATAGAGTGAGACTTAGAAAATGCATGGCCATGCTCGGATTAGTTGATATACGATATCAATATCATCAGTTTAATTTAGTCTACTTGGTAATCAAGAAACCAAAGATTAGGCTATATGAGAGTGACACATTCGATGTCTCGTGCTTAGTATTGATATCTTGGACAAAGGGACAAGGGCATATAAGGATAATGATCATAAAGGTCTAGTCAAATCACCGACAATCTTGTTACTTGGGTAGCAATGATGTGCTGCTAAACACCGCTCATTGGTTATGATCGTAAATGTGATTTATGATCATTGCCAATATGGTAAGAGCCTATTGGGTCACACACATAAAGCCTGTTTGGATTATTTGAGTGCATGGGATAATTTATTTGGGTTATAGTTTCATGATAATTTTGTGTTAATAATTAGCCCAAAAGGTAAGCCATTATTAAGCCTAAAATTAAACCTAACTAGATTAGGGCTTTGAAACCCATTAGGCTTGGAAGTTGAGTTTGGTTATAAATACATCATATAGTGAGAAATTCATAACTTTATGCCCTAGTGTCCCAAAAGTTCTAGCCACACTCTTCTCTTGCCATTCCTTGGAAAACTCAACCTAGAACTACGAGCACAAGAGAAATGCATTTGTTGGGATGTGGTGAAGCCGTGGTGATCCTGAGAAGCTCGTGTGGATACCATAGGGAGCTTGAACACATCAACTATATAGGTTTTGTGATTCGACTCAACAGTTGGGCGTAATATCTAAACCAAATTAGGTATGAAAAATTTTGAACACCCAGTTTACCCCATTTCACTTGGATCTCCCAAAACCCTACACTTTGTTAGTTTAAAAGGCTTATGAGATGGGTTCTTTTATGCTATTCCATCACCCTCACAACACAATTTCGTATCTCTCTTTTGCCTTCCCCATCTCTTGCTCAAATCTTCACAAAAATCATGGTTTTATGGTGAATTAGGAAGACTTTCTTGACGCCTAACTGAAGGAATGCTTGCTTTGTAGTTGTTTTCATGGTTTGAAGCTTCTTAGGGCATTTTTCATGCTTGGGCAAAGTGTGCACATGTTGTAGGTCCAATTCTTGATATTTTCTTATTTCTTGACTTGTTCTAAGCTTGGGTTTTGTTGGATTGGTGTTAATTTAGTGCCATGTACTTTGAATTTTTCTTGGAACCTAGGGAACCTTAGTGGAATCTTTGGAGTGAAGTTCTTAGCTTATGGTGCATGATTTTTGCTAGTTCAAGGTTAACTAAGGTAAGGGATTTATGATTTATGCACATTCGATGTCGTTCATAACTTGTTTGCTTGTTAAATTCAAATGGTTTGATGAATGGGATTAGTCTATGGATGGTGATGAACATGTTAGATTAGTGATGTTGTAACTATTTGTGTGGTGTTTACGGACACCATATGATTGGTTTAAATGGTGCATTGTGTCCTAGTGCATGTGTACTTGAAGGTCTGAGGCATTTCAAGGCATCCTCAGGGCCATTGGAATGTCTTGGAAGGCCTTAAAGTAGGTATGGCATGAAATGTTGAATTTCTGGGAACAAAATAGTTAGGGACGCATAACCAAGGGATGGTGATGTATTATCAACCATTTTGAGATAGGTCGAGAGCATTTGGTACTGTGGCGATGCATATTTGTTCATTGGCAATGTATCACCGTGAGAGCTTTTACACCTGGTAGTATTTTTAGCATAACTTTTCGTTCATGTGTTCGATTGAGGCAATTACAGATTCCACACGAAGCCATGAGAGAGAGCTATCATCTCCATGCCTTCACTATGCCTAGAATTTCCCATGTTTGAAGGTATTTTAGTTCAAACAGAAGGCATGTTTGGCCACAATAGAGCACCATTAGTTGGGTGCAAGGTTTAGTACCATTAGAAGCCTAGTTCGGCCTTTATATTTGTGGCTCTGATGCGGGAAGCTTAGTGCACCTAGGTGGGTTCCAAAGAACCCAGTGAATGAGTCCAACCATGATCATTTCCACTCCACTAGTGTAAACCAAGTACTGTTGGATAGGGGAGCACCATGGATAAAGGCTTAGTGCACCTATTGCCTAGCCAAGTTGTGACTTGAGACTCAAGTGAAAGCATAGTGCATCCAGTGTTACCCACTCTAGGGTAGTCCAATTATGGTGCCATAATTGTGCATTTAAAACTCCTAGGGTTGGTATATTCTGTAGGCCATCAGAACAATACCCTTAGTGTGCATAGCCTAGTGGCCCTCTTGGGCACTATGTAAATGCATGTATATTGGTCCAACCATTACATATATATTCACATTTTATGCACACCATGGTAGCAAGGAACGAAAACACTAGCACAAGTCTTAATCTTGTTGACCACACATTAGGCAATCTTGTTAAGTTTAATTAACCAGCCACTACACCCGAAACTTCCTCCAAAAACCTGTATTAATCTAGCCATGTATCCCCCCTTTTTCTTCACTTCAATATCAATTAGAGACTTAAACCAAACCAAGGAATTTGGTTTTACATCAATAGCCCACTGTTGGACCAAGTTAAAGATTTTTATATTGTTTACAAAATTCTAACCAAATGTATAGTAACTTAGCCAATTTTTCACTGCAAAAACTTTGCCTACAGGCTCCAAGTGTAGAAATTTCATAGGCCAGTTAAAACTGTAGATGTGCTCTAGGTGTGCACAAAATTTCTTACCAGGATTCATTCTACATAGGGAGATATAAAACTTTGAGTGCAGAGATGAAATTCTAGTCACTTTATGACCATTTTGCCCTTACAAAATGTCATCAGTGTGCAAACACTTCATTCACAAGGGGTAAGCCCTCCAAGGCTATCCCATACATGTCCAATACACATAGGAAATACATGCTCTTGCATCTAGTAATTTTATGTGGCCAAAATAGAATTTACGAACAAGGAGCCTATCATTCACACTTAGACAGCTTATGGACCACATTCACATACGTAGCAAAATAGTCCTCAAATGTTCACATACTTGTTTCAACTTTACATGTATTACATATACATCCATCCATGCACTACATAATTTTCTTAACTCAGCTAAAATGTGCACCCTAGTGATGCCTGTGGCATCTTCATTTTATGACATGCTAGGCCAAGGGAAGACTTTCAGTGATAAGATATCTACAAGAGCTTCAAGAATATGGGTTTGGAGCCCCTCGGAGTGTGTTTCTAGGGGAGAAGCCTCCGATGCCCAAGTCAGTATACGGGAGAGAGGTAGCTAAGAGTAAAAGCGTAAAAAAAATAGAGTCTTGTGTGTTTACTTGGTAGCCTCCCAAGAATTTATAAGAGGACAGGAGAGTAAGGCTGTTATGCTTAGCTTGAAGAGATCAGGAATGTGTTTGGCTGGATCTAGTCCATAAAGTCAAAGAGAGGTATCTCTAGTTGGATGTAGGTAGTTCCGACCTGGGGGCAGAGGTGTGTGGGAGGCTCTTTGTCAGAGATCCCTCAACTATATTTTTTGTTTCTCCATAAAAACCCTTTGGGGAACTGAGACCTGTTCGGATAGGAATCTCAATTAAGGGCGACCAGAGAAGGCCTTTTGGATGCGCGGACCTATCTTTGGGAGTCATTTCTTCTGTCAGTGATGATAGACGTATGTTCCTGAGATTGGTAATGTACATTCCTGAGGTCAGTAGTGTATGTTCCTAAGGAAGGTAAGGAACCTTTCCTCGAGGTTGGTCGTATATGCTTCTAAGGGTGGTGTGGAGAATTCTCCCAAGGTTAGTCGTATGAATTCCCAAGGGTGGTGTCAGGTCTACTAATGGGAAGGTTTTGTGGGTGATAACCTTTCGGCTATTACATGCCCCATTCTGGAAGAAGCAAAGTTACTTCTTTTGTTCCAGCATGTTGTGTAGTATCAATCATCCCATAATGAGGTCTGGCCAATTTTGTTAAAGTTACACCTTCAGACTAGGTTTATCATGTCAGGTCAGGATCTTCCGAAGTCATACATGTGGCACTTAACGTAGTGAATTTTTCCCTTCCAGGTGTTTTTGTTTCACACCAGTAAGGGGTAGATAGGCCTATTGCCATGTTTTGTGCTCCACCTAGACCTGGCATCTAGAGCGATGTGCCTCCATTTATCGTTCTTGGTAATACATGTCACCAGATCACGGCCTAACTTTCTTGTCAGTTACATCGAGTGTATCTCTTTGACTGGAATTAGTCATTATGATGCCTTTTCGCTTGCCTCCTTCAGGCTATATAAGCATCACTCATCAAAAGTTCTACCTCTCCCATTTGCACCTCATTCTCCCTTTCTGAGCTTCTTCCCTCTCTCTGGTTCTCCTATATTTTTACGGTAGTTGTAGCAGTGGAACTATTTTTGGCAAGTCTTGTGGCATCCTATGAGGTTTCCTCATTTCTCGAATAGGTGGGTTTTCGTACGAAGTTGTTTTTTTCCCTTCTTTCCTCTATTTTTTGGAGGTTAGGATCTTAGGCACCCAGGATGTTATTTGAAAATGCCAAGGTCTCCTCTATTCCTAAGAGTTGGATCCCTCTTAAATCTTATATAAGTTATGCGACTTCAGAGAAGCGATAGAAGTGGAGGCTAAAATTCTTTGTTCCCTCCTATGCAAAAATTAGGCTGCCCAGTCATAGTGAACCGAGCTACCTTCCTTGGGGGAAAAAGATTACTATTTTCAAAGTTCAACTAAAGGCTGGTCTCCGTCATCCCCCCCGAAGGTGGTTTCTGACTTTTGCTACTTCCATGGCATAGACATCAATCAAATGCCCCTGAACTCCTACGCCTATTTTAATGTTTTCTTGTGCATGTGTGGGGCTTTCAAAATCATCTCGCTCTTCATTTTCTTTCTTCAATACTTCAAACTTCATCCCATCCTAAAGGGGGGTTTTACTTTTTGTCCCCTCGAGGTTCTGGAAGCAGGATATTTACTTTTACCTTTAGCACTAAGGATAGATGGAAATGGTGGTGGAAGAAGTACTTTTTTCTATAGCTTGATGAGAAGTGGAAAAACCTTCCAGCTCAGTGGGCTTCAGCTACCTCAGTGACCAACATAGTGGATCTAAGGAAGTTATTAACTCTAGAACTGGTGTCTCAGTTTGAAGAGTTCGATAGCCATATTCGGGCTGTAAAGGATTGGGATGTTCAGGGGCCATCACGCTCTCTCTACCCTTTCCACATTAGATGGAGCTTTATGACCGAGGAGGTTCTTCAGGAGCTTAGGGTTATTACCATGCATATTACCAACAAGGACATGCCGAAGCCATTAGTGGATGGAAAGAAGGCGTGGCTCGTTCGTCTCTTTCAGGCTGAGCTCTCTTATTCTGAATTTGTAGAAAGTAAGCTATTTTTCCAACTGTAGTGCTAGAATTTTTTACACTTACACTGATATCTTTTCCTTTGCGGAGATGGGTGACAACTCTGTGGCATTCTACGAGAGTCTGTTCCTCAGCCAGGCCAAGAAGGGGGAGTAGGAGAAAGCCCCAAAGAGAAAGAAGGGCACTAGGCAGTCTTCAGGCTCCTCAAGGGCAAAAAAGGCAAAGGGTGACATACTTCCCCCTCCCCTCGAAGTTGTTGGCGACATGGTGGACCTCGTTACCGATGTCACAGTTCCTTCTTCATAAATGGCCCTATAGTCAATTCCATTGACTCTTACTTGCTCAACTGAAGCCTTGGGAACCACTTTAAAAGTGCTTTTGGCTGAAGAAGTTATGGAGATAAGGAGGTAGGGCGAGGAACTCCCTACCGAGGTACTTAAAGTGATCGATTCGGAATGAGGGGATCCTGAAGTTCCCCCAGGTTCGTCTTTTAACCTTTCATCTATGAGCTATGATATTGTTGGAATTCTTGATTTTATAGATGATTGTTTAAGGGAGAATGTGGTGATGGAACTTTGGCATGAGCTTGCAAAAGAGCCAGAATCACTCGAGTGGGTGCTTGACTATGCTCAAAATTAGCCTACTCAAAATAGCAAGGTCCCTCACAACAAGGTCCCAAGGGAGCCATTCTGGACCTTTACTGAAGACATGGACTTGTTCTCTGAAGACTCCTAGAGATGGCGCCCCAAATGGCGAGTGGCATTATTACAAATGTGACCTTCCTGGCTCTTACGGACTCCTGCCTAAACGAGGATATCTTGGCTGCTCAGATTTTTGAGCATGTAGCCCAGGTAATTCATATTTCCAAGCTAGAAACATTTTCTCAAATTTGTTATCCCATCTTATAGAATCCTTTCTTTGTAGTTGTTGGCTTATGCAGGCTATCTTCAGGCCTGGGTGACAAAGCAATCCTCCGTCAGGAGTCAATCGGAGGAGAATCTAGCAAAGGCAAAGGTTGTGTTCACAAGCTCCTGCCTGAAGTTTTCCAAACTTAGCAAGATCACCAAGGAGGAGCTTGCCCAACTTCGCCAGGAGATTTCAGAGATTTATCGAGGAACACTCCTCAACCATCTCTAACTTCGGGGTGAAGTTGGCGGAGCTAACTTCTTTGACTGAAGCACTTTAGATGGAAAAGGAGGAGGTAGCTATTGATCTGACCAAGGCCTTGGCCCTGAATCCTAGTCTTAAGGTGATGTCATTGATTTAAAGAAGTGGAAGAAGAATAAGAAGAAGAAGAAAAAAAAAAAGTTGAGAGCGGGGGGAAGAAGGATGTCAAGGTGCTAAAAAAGAAGATGGAACTTTTGATGGTGGAAAAGGCTAAGTCAGATGAAGGGATGGAGTCCTTGTTCCAAGATGGTTTTTATCTTGCTACCACCAAGTCCTTTCCCGGTATCCTGACCTCGATCTTTCCTTTCTTTGGGCACTGGACATTCCTAAAGGGCCTTCTTCACCATGGTCCAAGATCGAGTACCTCAACCTGCCCAAGAGTTCTCCACCAGCCGAATAAGTGGATGGTGAAGATGAGGAAGAGCAAGAGGGTTCTAAAGATGACGAAGATCCTATTGGAGCAATTTAGAAGCCTTTTTTTTGTACACCCTTTCTTAATGGGATAACTTTTATTTCTAAAAATTTGGCTAAGTCCACTATGGGTACGATCTCTAATGCTATTTTTACCTTTGTCATTTAAACATATTCAGTACTATAAGGCTTCAGCACCTTCGGTCATGTACTATCCTTGTTAAAAATACTACCAAGGATTCATAACCACAGTCTTTTTTGAAGCTAATGTTCAATTATGTTCGGTGAGTTATGAACATCTTTCTAAGTGTTTAAGAATATAATCCAAGCTACATTTTGGGGAAACTTGCTGTGTTATGAGAACACTAAGGTATTTTCAAAATCAACCATATTCAGTTAACCTCCATTTCCAAAACTCGCACAAGGTCACCTAGCTACTTTCGAAATCAACAATATTCGGGTAACCCCCTTCGTTGCACTTTGAGCAGCTTAAGAGATCACCATATTCAGTTAATTTCTTTGGAAAGGTTTCTCATAATTAAGCTCCTCCCTTCAAAATATCTAAGTGCAGAATTTTTTCAAAGAGTCTGAATGCCATGTATTTTTCAACTCTTCTCCTTCAGCTTTTCCAAGTTTGTGGACCCCTAACTGAACTTCCTCGAGGACCAAATAAGGTCCTTCCCAATTTGCCTAAAATATGCCATGAGATGGTCTTTGGGAATCCAATTCATCAATTTGAATATCAAGGTCTCTTTTCTTGATTTTTTTGGGTCTGACATGGGAGTTTGCTGCGAGGGTTACCCTTTCCTATAAAGCTTTTCCTCTAAGTTCAGCCATCTCCCTATGTTTGTCAACCGTATTGAGTTTGGTTCTCAAGCCGAGGTTGTTTCCTTCTTCATCAAACACTTGTACTTTGATAAACGGTTGTACAATTTTGACGAGAATAAGGGCCTCAACACTGAATACAAGTGAAAAATGTGTTTCACCGGTGGCTCTTCGAGGGTTTGTTCGGTAACTCAAAGCATACTCGAATGTTCTCCTGGCCATTTTCCTTTGGCTTCTTTCAGCCTCTTTTGGAGACCGTATTTTATCGTCCTATTAGACACCTTAACTTGTCCATTGCTTTGAGGATAGGCAACAAGGGTGAAATATAATTTTACCTCGAGGTTGGTTGCGAATTCCTGAAATCCTCTATCAATGAATTGGGAACTTTTATCTATTACTATAACTCTCGGCACACCAAATCTGCATATGATGTTTTTCCAAATGAACTTCTGGATGTCCCTTGCCAAAATTGTTGCTCGAGGCTCTGCCTCGATCCCCTTAGTGAAATAATTTACTGGGACCACACAAAATTTCACTCCTCCTAAAGCTGTCGGGAGATGACCAATGTAGTCAGTACCCCAAATAATGAGGGGCAAGGATAGTTCGCCAAAGTTATTGTCTCTAAGAGTACTCTTTAAATGGGTGTGTGTCGTTGGCACTTATCACATTTTTTGATGAACTGCCTTGCATCCTTCCTTAAAGTAGGCCAGAAATATCCTTGCCAAAGTCTTACCCCAGCAAGGGTGTCAATCCCAATGTTGGATCCGCAGGTCCCTTCATGGACTTTTTTGAGGACTGTCTTGATGTTCTCTTTACTAATACATCTTTGTAGTGGATTGGCGTACCCTTGCCGAAACAATTCTTCCCTAATCAGGAAGTATCTACCTGAGCGCTTTCGCACCTTCATAGCTTCCAGAAGGTCTTCGGGTGACTCCGAAATTGCTAAATAATTTTTGATAACCTCCTTCCATCCTTTGTCTGATGTTGTGATGGCCATTATTGCTATGCTCGGGTGGTCCAACACTTTGGTAGACTATTTTAATTTGGCCAAAGTATCCGCTTCCACTTTATCTCATCGGGGTACATTTTCTATTGGTACCCTGTCAAACTTTTGGGTAAGCCTTTTTATGAGATCATGGTACTTTTCCATGTTCGGATGTTTTGCCCTGTAGTCCCCTGTCATATGCTGGACAACGAGTTGGGAGTCATTGTGGGCCTTCAAATTTCTCACACTAACTTTTTTTTCCAATCATAAGCCTAATATGAGGGCTTCATATCCAGCAACATTATTGGTAACATTGAAACCAAATTTGATGGTCTTCAAAGTTTCCATACCTTCGGGTCGATGGAGAATTACTCTAGCTCCTTACGGTTTGCATCCTAAGGTACCATCAATGAATAATGTCCACTCAGGTTCATCATTTCTGACGTCCCTTGGAGTACCTTCAATTTTGGGGACCTTAGCAATGAAATCTGCCAGTACTTTGGCTTTTATTACCCTTATTGGTTCATAGGTGATATCATACTCACCAAGGTTGATGCACCACTTTGATAATTGGCCCAAGTAGTCTACCTTATTCATGACATCCTGAAAAGGTAAGTTACTTCTAACTATGAGGCGATGTCCTTGGAAATAGGGCTGAAGCCTCTTGCTTGCTAGAACAAGGGCATAGATAGTTTTTTGTAGTAGATGATACCTAACTTCAGCACCATGTTGGGACTTGCTTACATAGCACACTAGCCACTGCTTCTTTCCTTCCTCCCTTACTAGAACCGAGCTTACAATTTTCCCAGTTATTGCGAGGTAGAGGATAGGCGGTTCTTCTTCTTTCGATTGTTGGAGTGTCAGCAAATGGGTTTGGTAACTTTTGAGCTCTTCCCATGTATTTTGCCATCCCTCATTCCAATAGTGTTCCTCAGCTTCGAGGTTGCCTTCTTTTTTTGCTACTTTTGTAAGCACTTTGAAGAATTGTCAGCATCGATCTCCATATTTGGATATAAATCTGCTAAGGGAAGTTATTCATCCCGTCAGCCTTTGTATATCCTTTGTCATCGTCAGAGTTTGGAACATTAGCAGGGCATCGGCCTTTTTGGGGTTAGCATTTATACCTCTTCCGGATACCATAAATCCAAGAAATTTCCCCGCTGTTACCCCGAGTATGCATTTTTCAGGGTTAAGACATATTTCGAAGTTCTTAAGTTGATGGAAGGTCTCTTATAGGTTTGTGATATAATTGCTAGGTACTTTGGTTTTAACAATCATGTCATCAATGTATACTTCCATGTTTCTCTTGATTTGGGAATCGAACACCTTGTTCACCAGCCTTTGATACGTTGCTTTGGCATTTTTTAGGGCCAAGGGCATTCTAACATAACAGTATGTCCAGACTTTGGTAACGAATGCTGTTTTTTCCTTATCCTCGGGACTCATCTGAATTTGGTGATATTCACTAAATCCATCTAGAAAGCTTAATAGCCTATACTCGGAAGTAGAGTTGACCAGTTGATCTATTAAGGGGATGGGAAATGAATCCTTAGGACAAACGTCATTGAAATTTCAAAAGTCAGTCAACATTTAGAGCTTATTGGTCCTTCCTTAGTGGCAATGATGACATTGCTAAGCCACTCGACATATTTGACTTCCCTTATTAGTCTGGCTTCCAAGAGTCTTTGAAATTCTTCCTTGATGAAGTAGTTCTTTTGAGCCAAAAGGCTGCGCTTTTTCTGTCAAATAGGCTTTGAGTTAGGTCCTATCTTAAGATAATGTTGGGCTATATCTGGATTCACTCCTGGCATGTCTTTTGGTGAGTACGCAAAATGATCTTTGTGCATTATTAGAAAGGATGCAACTTTTTCTTTTTCCTCGTTGTCCGATTGTTTCCTGACTTGGGTACTTCAGCCGGGGACTAGTTCTATATCCTTAGTTTCAATTGTTTTGCCATCTTTTCCTCTTCCTATAGCTTCTTCAAGAGTGGCACCCTTTTCCTTGATGGTCTATGTATGGAATTTGGGGGGACTTCTTCTTACTTTGACAAACACCTTCCTGATCTCCGTTTGGTTAATGCATATCTCTACGTCTCCTTCTTTGCTTCAAAAGTGACTGTTAGGTATTTGACATCTATCCGGAGATGGAGATTGCCCTGCATTTACTTCCTAATGATGGCATTGTATGATGATGACACATCTATGACTATGAATTTTGTCAAAGTGGATCCGAAGAGCTCTTCTCCCATTTTGACTGAGGTTCCTTTCAGCATAAGCAGTAGATTAACCCATCGAAGCATGGGAAGTTTAGCTAGTCATACTCTGAACATGAGGGATGTCATTGGCTTGAGATCATTATCCGTTATGCTTAGTTTTGGCAACACATGGGCAAGGAAGATGTCAGCATTTGAGCCATCATCTAGGAGCACTCTCTTGATGTCCCATCTTCTTATCCTTGCCATGATCAGGAGAGCGTCATCATCTAGGAACTTCACTATAGACCCATCCTTCCGAATAAGCTTGTTCATTTGGTTGTCAAATTCCCTCATTGTGACTTCCTGAGCCTTCCTTTTCCTCTGGACAGAGGGTATTCCAGTTGTTATTGTTTGGATTATACCCATTGGAGGTGGCAGGTGCTTCCTGGTACTTCAGTCCCAATGTCGGTCAGAATCATAGTCCTCATCCTCCCATTTCCTCTCTTCTTCTTTTCTTTCTCAGGCTTTGGGTGACGGCATCTGAAAGTAGTGTCGAAGTTGCCCTTGCTTGATTAAAGATCCAATATACTTCCTTAGTTGGAAACAATCCTCAGTATCGTACCTGTGGTCCTGATAAAATTGACAGAATTTCTTCACGTTCTTGTTGTCCGAGGTCATGTCTTACGAACATTGGATTGTCATTCCTTGTCTGTCTAGGGCCATTAGGATGTTCGTTCTCGTAGTATTTATGGGGTGAATGATACTGGCCTCTTCCCCCTTGGTTTCCAAGGTCTGCCCCTTCCCTCGGTGGAATATCGAGGTTGGTGACCCTAGCCCTCTAAGTCATTATGGTTAAACTTTGGGCCACCCATCCTTAGCTCCTCAACTGTCATGTGTTGCTCGGCCCTTCGGTAGAACTCTCTGAGGATGTCAGGGAGATCTTTGGAGAACTCAAAAAAGAGCTATAAGTCCCTCCTTAGTCCCCTGGTCATAGCAAGGATTCAGATCTTAAGGTGGAATTGCGGGACACTAAGGGCTTCTCGGTTAAACCTCTTGACATAGTCCCAAATGGTCTCCCCATTCTTTTGGGCCATGTTGAACATATGGACTGGGATCTTTCCCATTGGTCTGCTTCTAATGAACTACTAGGTGAAGGCAGTGGACAACTCTTGGAAACCCACTACAGTTCTGGGTGCCAGGGAGTTGTACCACACAATTGCCGACCTTGACAAGGTGAATTCGAAACATTTGTAGAGGGTGGCATCATCAGCACGATGCAATACCATGCTCCTCCTATACTTTGTCAATTGGGCTTCGATGTCACTACGCCCATCTTATGTCTCTTAGCACGGCACTCAGAAGTTGTTGGGCATTGGTGCCTCTACTATCGTACGGACAAATGAGGACTCCTTTCCAGTGAAGGTCTCCGATAGCCTTGACTAGACAGACTTTTGAAAGACCTCTTTTCCCACCTTTTCCAACCTCTCTAGGATTTTGTCCATCAGGACAGTTATGTAGTGCTATCCTCATTGCCTCACAGCCACAAGCAAGGGAGAATGACGTATTCTTCTCGGTGAGTAACTTCACTAGCAAAGTGATAGTGACTTCTTTTCAGGTGACAGACTTCGCCAATTGGAGGGCCTGAGCTCTTTTGACCCTCCTCCTGCAGCACGAGATCCCTAGGATGGTATGTTCTCCATTGAGGACTCATCATGAGGGGTCCTGCTGCCAGAGCTCCAACAAGTTGACTTATGGCTTTTCTCCGGACGGGCATCTAAGGAATATGCCCTTCCATTTGGAGGTGCTTGTGACCAACTTTAGTCAATTTGTTGTGTCATTTCGGCCACAATAGAGCACTAAAAGTCATGTAGAAAACCCATCTTCACCATCAGAAGATGCATCTCCTCTAGGAGGGAAGCCTCCACTCCAGGCTGTTCAGACATTGCTTAAGTCTCCGGTGCGGACTAAGAATTCGGAAGCCCCTTGTCCTATCGAACGGTGAGTCTCCATGACAGCAACTTGGGGATGAGTTCACATGGATAGGGCCAAATGATGCCCTATGACATCTTCATTGTATGACATGCTGGGCCTGAGGAAGACTTCCAGTAAGAAGATATCTACAAGACCTTGACAAATGTGGGTTAAGAGTTCCCCAGAGTGTGTTTCCGGGGGAAAAGCCTTTGACGCCCAAGCCAATATACGGGAGATAGGTAAATAACAGTAAAAGAGTAAGAAAGAGATAGTCCCATGTGTTTACCTGGGAGCCTCCCAAGAATTTATAGGAGGATAAGAGAATAAGCCAGTTATGCCTAGCCTGAAGAGATCAGGACACGTGTTTGGTTGGAACTGGTCCATACCTTCAGATAGAGGTATCTCTAGTTGGAAGTAGGTAGCTCCAGGCAGGGGATAAGGGCATGTGCGAGGCTCTTTTTCAAAGATCCCTAAACTTTACTTGTCATTTCTCCATAGAACCCCTTTGGGGATCTGAGACCTTATCAAACAGAAATCTCAATCAAGGGTGACTAAAGAAGGCCCTTCGGATGGGCGAACCTATCTTCGGGAGTCATGTCACCTATTGAGGATTATAAAGGTATGTTCTCAAGGTTGGGAAAGTATGTCCCCAAAATTGGTAATGTACGTTCTCAAGGAATGTAAGGAACCTTTTTGCTTGGGGCTGGTCGTATATGCTTCCGAGGGTGGTGTGGAGAATTCTCCCAAGGTTGGTTGTATGAATTCCTAAGGGTGATGTCAGGTCTGCCAAAGGGAAGGTTTTGTGGGTGATAGCCTATTACCACTCTGAGTATTTAAATATAGTGATCAATTTTAGTGAGCTCAAGCCCCAGGCAGTCCATGTCCAGTAGGCCAAGCAGAACATGTGTACTATGTTTACCCAAGTAGTCCTTTTGGTCATTATGCAAAGATGTGTATATTGGTCCAACCATCACACACATATTCACATAAAATTTCATCTAGAAGTAATGATGAGGATGAAATTCTTTATTCCTGGCCAATATGAAATTCGAGTAAAATCCCCAAGTGCATGTACAATCATATGCACAAATGATGCTATTGGTGCGCATTTTTTTTTCCAAACTTTCACACCGTGTCCAACTCAAATTCTACTCATGTTCTCATGTTCCCTAAAGGTTTTAAACCCTTTAATACCATTAAAAATTCATAGGGAAATATGTTTGAGACATTAAATCCATCTAAGTTTACAATTATGGATCTTACACTTAACCGGGTAAAAATGACCATATGAACAGTGCTCAGCAAAATCAGCCAATTTTGATAGCCCATAACTCCGGTTACAGGTCACCAAATCTAGTGATTGAAAATTCAAGTTATTCCTCATGAAGTTTTCTAAGTGTGGTCAAAATTTTATAGCCAAATTATTTATGTACAGAAAGTTATGGCAACTGGAGTACAGGGTACCAAATTTTAGCCACTATTGACCATTATGCCCATACAAAATTTCATAATTTTCATACATTTCATTTCCAGGTACAAAACCCACTTGGTAGTGTCCATATATGTCCTAAACACATGGGAAAACCATTCCCCTAAATTTAGAGTCATTCTAACCATCATTCATAAAAATGCCATCAAAACAGCCCATAAACACCATCTGGACCGCATTGTATACACACTTCAAACCACACTCCATTGATCCATATATCCTTCTCACACTACACATACAACATACCCAAATCATTCAAATGCATTGATGCACCACATACATGACAATAATTTAGTTAATACGTACACTAAGCTTTTCGGAGAACTTCAAAAGCACTAAGCACTCCAGAAACTTGAAGGGACCAGCTACTGCGTAAGGCAGAAAGTACCATTACTAAAAATAGCTAATGTGCTCGAAAAATCATGAAAATTTCCATTTTATAATTAAACATATGGGAGTTAATACACCTGAAATTTCATAGAGAAATTCACATGAAAGCTATTATTTGAGTGCTCTATTTCAGGTGCTCCTGAAATGGACTGAAACGGGGTAAGTCTCTTGGAAGAAACTTAGTAAGGGCTTATCATTAGAAACTTGAATTCCCGGAAACATACCTAAAATAAAAACACATAAAGACACAAAAACAAAGCAAATATACAAAAATATAGCCATCCAAATCCACAAACAAACAGAACACAATCAAATGCACTGCTGGCAGCAATACATCATTAAGGTTAGTCCATAAACAATCAAATAAACAATATGTAGTCACTATGGCAGCCCTTCTCAAGCTAATGTTTGGTCTTATGAGGTTAGTTGGTCTTAGTTAGTACTAACTTGGGCTATAGAAACCCCTGCAAACACTACCATCTTAGTGCATGAAAAACAGTAAGGCTGGAACCTTGTTCATGCATTCCCCCTTAACCCATACTTGGTTCCTTGAGCTTTTTGCTCTCTTCCAAGCATGGTCATAGCTTCATGGATGCTTGATCATCATCTTAAGACAGTAAACAACCATGAAACATGAAGATAAAACCCTTACCTCAGTTGTGAAGGCTAAAATCTTCAAGAGATACGTAATAAACCCGAAAACTAGGGTTTTTCTCTTTCTTGTTGCATCGGATTGCCTTCCTTTGTGATTTCTTGGGAGATTGAGATATGGTGGCTATGGAAGCTTATGGAGGAGCTAAGGAATAGGATGTGCCTAGTGGGGGACAAAAATAGTCAGGAAATGGCAAGAAATCAAGATATTTTACTTGAGTTGATTAGTTTAACCTTAACCCTCACTTAGGTCACTATAAGTATATCTTAAGCAAAGACTTTTTGGCTAATCTTTAGCCCACCTTTTTGACCTTAGAACCTGGAAATAAAAGGCTGGGATAATGCTAGAAATGGCCACCTTTGAATCTTGTCAAAAATCATCCCATCCTTAAGTTATTTTTGTGAACAATTGTACACCTAGTTGTCCTAGGTTCTTGAATAATTCTTTTCTTTCCTTTATCCAATTCAGCCTCCAAAAATTGCTTCCATATGATTCAAATACTTCCAAATCTCTCTTTTGATGTTGTACAATTGAGTACCTAAGTCTTGAAATCTTGCAATAAGACCCATAAATCACTTGTAAAACAAGCAATCCCTTAGGGCTTCCTTTAGTACCAAGTAACCATTGTAATCTTTTAGGGAGGTGTAGATTATTCACTTTACCCCTCACATTTCATTCACTATGATGAAAATTATGCTATGTAATGGTTTATAACAATTATGCCTTTATACTATAATTTTCCCATTTGTTGAGGTGGTAACATAGCCCATCAGCTATCCCCTAGTTACAGGAGAGCTTTAGATACAATGCACTCCAGAAATATGATGTTGGACTGCTGTTACTTAACACAATAAACACCATCCCTAAAAATTCCAAATGTGCTTCTAAAATCACCAAACTTTCTAGATCATGACTAGATACATGGAACTTCAAATACCTGAAATTTCAAATCAAAATGCAAGCCACAAAGGTCATTTTGAATATGATCTTTCTGCTGGACCTAAAATGGCCAGATTTGAGGGAGTAAGTTTCATTGTAAAATTTGGTAAGGTGAACACTTACACTCTCAAGGTAATGTAACCCATGGTATTACTAGCATCCAAAGACACTAAAATACAAGAAAACACTATGCAAATATCCAATATAGAGAATCCAAATGTAGCAACCAAACACAAACAACAAACACATGTATGTGGTACCAACAATATGCATTGGTTGGTCCATAAAACATGAAATAAACACAAGTAGATCACCATGGCTGCCATCCTCAAGCATAAGCTTGGTTTTATGAGAGTTTTAATGGTAATTAGTACTAACTTTGGGCTCTAAAAACCCTTAAATTTGCTGCCATCACTACGCACTTCACACTAAATCACAAAACCTTCACTAAGTGCACTACCCTTACTAAGCTTAGTTCATCAAACACTTGGCTCTCTTCCAAACATAGCCCTAGCTCCATGGATGTTTGAATAATATAGTAAACAATCCATGAGAGCAAAAGAACTCCTTACCATGAGTGTATGCAAAAATTGGATCTTGATGCTGGGCGCACTTAACTCTTAGCACCAAATAGCTTCCAATTGCCCTTCGTTGCTTTCAATTGCTACTAATTGCAAGCTTGAAGGTATGGCAGATATGGAGTAGTGTAGAGGTGGGGGGGCTGCATTTTTACTATTGGAAGACCAAATGTGGGAGATAAAGACAAAGATAATCACCTATAAAGACTTTAGTGCACAAAACACACTTAACTAGCCTTAACCATGTTTTATGTCATTCCTCTTGCTACAAGACTATGGTTTCTTAGTCTTAATCTTTTGGCCCATATTTGACCATTCTTATCTTGCTTTGGCCGCTTTCTCTTGAATGGGATGACTACAAAATGTCTCTATTTAACTTAAGTCAAAGACATAGACATCCAAAGGCCTACACTAGGACACTTAGGTCCTTAATGCCTTTGTGTTTTTCTTTGTCCACAATTGTCTTCCACGAGCAATTCGGTCCTCCAATAACACTTTCATGCCATTCATATCCTTCCCATAACTCTCCAAATCTCTTTCTTAAGAGTTTTGCAATTGAGCACCCAAATTTCCAAAATCTTATAAGAAAGCCCTTAGGTTACTTGACAATAAGAAATCCTTAAGGCCTTTCATGGGGGCCAAGTTAGCAACTTAGAGCACTTTTAAGGAAGTCTTGATCATGCCCTTTACCCTTCACATTTCAGTCACTATGGTGAGAATTACACAATATAATGGTTTTTGACCACTATGTCACACTATGTAATTCTCCCATTTTTGTGAGGTAGTAACATCCACGGTAGGTTAAGTAGTGAGGCTTCATACCTTGGTGGTCTAGGTGAGCTTATTAGCTAGCTCAAGACAATAAGTGGGAGCTTAGTGTGCCTATTTGGGTGGAGGCTTAGTGCACTAGTGACCTAGGCAAGCCTAAGGACTTGAGGCACTATGTGGAGGCCTAGTACACTTAGTGGTTTCTTATAGTGTAGGCAAGGAGCATCCACCACATTCATCTACACAACAACCAAGGGAAGGTTAACTTATTGCGTCAGTAAGCTAAGGCTTACTAGAAGCGATTTAGTGGCCAGAGCTCACAAGGCAAAGAGTACTGCCTGTTGGAGGACTAGGATGAGGAGGAGGGCTAAGGGACTCAAGTTTATGAATATATTGTTACCCACTCTAGGGGTAGTCCAATTATGGTGCCAAAATTGTGTATTTAGACTCCTAGGATTGGTAATGTTCTGTAGGCCATCATAACACTACCCTTAGTGTGCAAACCCAAATGGCCCTCTTAGGCACTATATTCACATTTCATGCACACCATGGCAGCAAAGAAGGAAAACACTAGTACAAGTCTTAATCTTGGCTACCAGACATTAGGCGATCTTGTTAAGTTCTAGTGACCTGCCACTGCACCTATAACTTCCACTAATAAACTATCTCATTCTAGCAATCTACCCCTTCTTTTCTTTTCTCCATTATCAATTAGAGATTTATAGAAAAGCAAAGAATTTTTTTTTACATCAATAGCCACCTATGGACCAAGTTATGGATTTTTACATTGGTTACAAAATTCTAAGCAAATTAACAGTAACTTAGCCAACTTCGTGCATACATGCACTACATAATGGTCTTAACTCAGCTAAATACACACCCTAAGTTACAGGAGTGTCTGACGCACAATGGACTCCATAACAGGATGCTGGACAATTGCTGCACAACACAATAATTACCACCATTAAAAATACCAAATGTCCTCCTAAAATCACCAAACTTTCCAGGTCCTAACCAGACATATGAAAGTTCATGTACCTAAAATTTCAGATCAAAACTCAAACTAAAAATGTCAGTTTGAATGAGATATTTCTGCTGGACCTGAAATGACAAAATTGAGGGGGGTAAGTTTCATTGAGAGAATTAGTAAGGGTAGAACTTGGATTCAATAGGCAATGTAACCATCATTAAAACCTGCATCCAAAGACACTAAAATAAAAAACCACAATGCATATATACAAGATATAGCAACAAAATGTAGCAGCCATTCACAACCAACAAACACATGAAATGTGGCAGCAACATATACCATAGGTTAGTCTATAAAACACATAATAAACATAACCAAATCACTATGGCAGGCCTCTTCAAGCTAATGCTTGGTCTTAGGAGGATTTTAACACTAGTTAATACTAACTTTGGGCTCAAAAATCCCTCTTTTCACTGCCATCATTGTGCACTTCACACTAGGTCACAAAACCTCCAATAAGTGCACTCCCCTCACTAAGCTTGGTTCATCAAGCTCATGGCTCTCTTCCAAGCTTAGCCCTAGCTCCATGGTTGCTTGAAAATACAAAAAACAACCCATGAGAGCAAGAAAACCCTTATGTTGAGTGTATGCCAAAATTGGAGCTTGATCCTAGGTGCACTCAAGTGTTAGCACCAACATAGCTTCCAATTGCTCTTTCTTGCTTTCTTTTGCTTTCAATTTCAATCATGGAGGTATGGTGGCTATGGAGGAGCTATGGAAGAGTGTTGAAGAGGGTGGTTTCTGTGTGGGTTGAATATGGGAGAAGAAAATTCATGCTAAGCTTCTTAAATTAGCTTTAGGGCACTAAACACCCTTATTAGCCTTAATCATGCTTTATGTCATTTTCTTTGCCCAAAAGCATGGTTTATTTGTATTAAAATCATTGGTACACATTGCCCAACATTTTTTATCCATTTTTCAAGCCTTGGCTGCCTCCCTCATGGTGGGATAATTCCACAATCTCACACTTTGACTTAAGTCAAAGACATACACATGCTAAGGCCTACATTCGAACACTTAGGTCCTTTATGCCTTTTTGTGTTTTGTTTGTCCTTAGTTGTCTTCCATGAGCAAATTTGGTCCTCCAATAGCACTTTTATACCATTCACATCCTTTCCATAACTCTCCAAATCTATTTTGTGAAAGTTTTGCAATTAAGTACTTGAATTTCCAAAACCTTACAAAAAAAGTCCATAGGTTGCTTAACAAACAAGAAACCCTTAAGGCTTTTCTTGGGGGCCAAGTTACCTACTTGGAACTTTTAAGGAGTTGTTCATTATACCTTTTACCCTTCACACTTCAATCACTATGAAGAGAATTACACAATATAATGGCTTTTTGACTATTATGCCACACTTGTAATTCTCCCATTTTTGTATGGTTGTAACATAGATATTAGACCCTCAGACTGCAAGCTCACATAGTAGATTACATATATTTTATATAAGTGTGTCCTCAAGATTTTTTCTTGCAAGTTGAAGGATCCCTTACTGAGAATCTCTGATTCTAACTACTTTAGCTTTTGTTGTGTAGTTTTGGGTGTCATGAAGCTAACAACCATTGAGGGTTGTTGAGCTAGGCTCATGAGCAGGTGTATGGTTTATTTCATTCTTTATGATTCTTGTTTTTGGCTCACTTGTTGGTTAAGTTGGGGTACTAACTACAGTCATCTTTTAGGCCAACAGAGGCTAGTAAAGCATAACAGAGATCTTTGAAACTTGCCACTAGGAGTTTGCTATAAGGTGGAACCTTAGTTATCTATCTCAGTAGTGTTGTTCAGTGTATAGTTTTTATACACTAGTTTGCCTTTAACATTCTTATATAAGCTATCTACACTAGAGTTGCTCTTGGGTGTGAGCATAGTATACTTCTGTTTGGATGCTTCCACATGATTCATTATGTGCTGTTAATTCAACAGCAATTTTCATATGCTTTGACTGCTTTGAAACTTGAATTTTATTAAAATGTCATGGCAATGTTTTAAGTGTCATTTCTTTATTTTAATGATTAAGTCAAAACACAAACTCATGCATGATTGCATAAAGTTTTTAACTAGTGTGCACATAATCAGTTAGCCAATTCCAACTAGTGCGGGACAAGTTCTCATAGGCTTCCTAGGCAGGCCCATGAGGGATCGTGTCATATACCCTCAGTGGCTTCAATTTGCACCAAAATCCTTTGGTTTTGGGCTTGAATTCTTGATGAAATCAAGAGATGAAAGATGAACACGGGTTTAGAGTGAAAATGGTAGCCTCCCTTGGCTTTACAAGTTTTTATACTTATTTTAAAACCAAGCCACTCAGGTTTATGTGAACTTACAAAAAGTCCCCTTCCTTAACTAGTAATTAGTCAAACCTTGGTCAAATCTTGTTTATTTGGGTTAAGTTTGGGTCTAAAGCAAATGCTAGGTTTCCAAAACTTATTTTAAACCCTTGGGACTCGACCCAACTTTTTTGGATGCAAAATTACCATTTTGCCCCCAAACTTTATACGGTGCCTTAAACTCCTCATAACTTTGTGAACTTTGTCTAACATACTAATTGTTGCTATGTGAACTTGAAATAAGGTTCCAAACTACCTTCCAAACAATTTACCTTCCTTGAGTAAGCCTTCAGCTAAGAGAGTCATAACATTCTCCCTTTGTTTTGGAATTTGGTCCCCTAAATTATGCTACAACTGAGGAAAAACAGTAGGATATTGTTTCAGTGTATCCTGCTTCTTCTCCCATTTAGCCTCCTGCTCACTATGGTTTGACCAAAAGATCTTAACGATTACAATCCACTTGGTTTGGAGTTTCCTGACTTGCTTATCGAGTATTTGAATGAGTTTTCTTCATAGGTCAAGTCTTCCTGGATGGGAACCGTTGAAGGGTTGACTACTTATCGCTGATCCACTATGCATTTCCTCAAAAGACTAACATGAAGCATGTTATGCACTTGGGGCAAGTTAGGTAGTAATGCCAACTAGTAAGCGACCTTTTCTATTTTCTCCAAAACTTCATAGGGACCGACGTACCTAGAGGCCAACATACCCCTCTACCCAAACGGGGTAACTCCTTTCATGGGAGACACTTTGAAAATTATCTTGTCTCCTGTAGGGTTTCTGGAGCCATACAAGCATAACGAAATATAACTGAAACCTTTAGGATCCAAGTTAAACGGGGTAAACCGGATGTTCAAAATTTTTCATACCTAATTTGGTTGAGATCTTTCACCCAAATGTTGAGTCCAATCACAAAAAACTAAATAGTTGACGTGTACAAGCTCTCTACGATATCCACATGAGCCTCTCGGTATTACCACGCCTCCACCATGTCCCAGTAGATGTGTTCCTCTTGTGCTTGTAGTGCTAGCTTGCATCTTCCAAGGAATGGCAAGAGAAAGTGCAGCTGGAACTTTTGGGAGGCTAGGGAAAAAGTTGTGACTTTCTCACTATATGATGTACTTATAGTGAGAAACACTTCAAAGCCTAATGGATTTTAAAGCCCTAATCCAATTAGGTTTAATTTTATGATTAATAGTGACTAAACTTTTAGGCCAATTATTAAGATGAAATTATCATGAAACCATAGCCAAAATAAATTATCCCATGCACTCAAATAATCCAAATAGGCTTATGTGTGCATCTTAATAGGCTCTTGCCATGTTGGTAATGATCATAGATCACATTTATGATCATAAGCAATGAGCGATGTCTAGCAACACATCATTGCTACCCAAGTGACAAGATTGTTGGTGATTCGACTAAACCTTTATGATCATTATCCATATATGCCATTGTCCCTTTGTCCAAGATATCAAGACTAAGCATGAGACATCCAATGCGTCACTCTTGCACAACCCAATTTTTGGTTTCTTGATTACCAAGTAGACTATCTTAAACTGATGACATTGATATCGTATATCAACTCATCCAAGCATGGCCATGCATTTTATAAGTCTCACTCTATCAAGAGGCCCGAAGATATCACTCCCGTTACATAGGAAGGAAAAATCCCATCTTGATCATACAAAACCCTCTACATGACATATGACATACCCAATGAGCTCTTTCAAGTTCACTCAGTTACAAGCAACAAAGGGAAGTATCAAAGTATGGCACTCACATGTAGGGAACCTTGATGACCTTAGGTCAAAGGACTACATATACCATAATCACTATGAGAATCACTTATGGCACTCATATCATGATCCATGCAGCATTCTCATGGTGGGTCAATCCAGTACACAAGTTCTCCAACTTGTACCCATATGTAGACTACATATCTCATATTAGTCTCCGCATATGCTAGTCATTATGCATTATTGTAGCATGCTCCACGATAATACTAGACCAGGGACATTTAAGAATATCATTATCCTAGGGTTATAATTATGTTTATTACATTACACAGAAACAAAACAATAAACATAATTATTGGATTAATGCCTTAATAAAATATCATGACTCAATATGCAAAAATAAAATCATCTCATGATTGGCTTTTGGGCACAACACTAACATCCCCAACCTCAAAATGCAATTCTCATCCCCTCAAATTTGTACACTTAGTCTTTTGGTCATTGGCTACTTTAATCGATGTCTGGATCAACTTAATCTTATTTGTGGTGCTAGCTAGAATCTCAGGACCTATGACTACCCTATCTGGAAGGCCTACCCAACAATAGGGCATCATGCATCGCTTATCATACAATGCCTCATGTGGTACCATACCTATAGTAGTTTGGTGACTGTTATTATAAGTAGACTCAATGGGCGGCAAATGCTTATCTCAATCTCCTTAGAAGTCAATGGAACACATACAGAACATATCCTCTAATAGCCGAAGTGCTATCGCCCTTCAAACCCGTAAGCTCGGGCAAAGCACCACCCTCGGAAAGTCGAGCATCACGCACAAGGAATGCGAGCACCAACTTCGGAAAAAAAGGGGGTTTGGCTCCTTGAACATCCGACCTCGACGATCCATCATCACCCCTGGAAATGACAGTAATGACCTCGGGAATACGGTGCATTGCCATCCTCGGTAAGGTGATCAAACCGGCTTTAGAAGAGAAAGACTAACCACCTTCGGCAGGGAAGAACATCCCCGAAGAGGACCACCCTTGGCGATGGGATTCCCGGATTATTGAAAAAATCTCAGAAGAAAGGCCTCCTATTCTGAAGAGTTCTCTTCGATCGAAAGGATCTCGGGAGTACGACAGAAATAATTAATGAGCCTCTGACATGCCGCTCTCGTACACAGCACACCGCCCTCATACACGCTCTGACAAGCCGTTGCCACACACATCCTGTCACGCAGACCTGCCCTGGCCTTGAGCATTGGCCAAATGGCCTGCAGCCAGCTAGAGGCCCCCACGCCCGAAGGTATGGGTTGCATCCGACCGAAAACGTGTCATAATCTGAACGGGTTATGTCAGGCAGATTTATCCATTCATACCCTCCTATATATATGGGAAATGGCCGCAGTAGAGGGGGGGATACATTTTTCTTCATATCCCTACTACTTTCAGTCTTTAAAAATACTGACTTGGGCGTAGGAGGCTCCTCTCCGGAAAAATACTCCGAGGACCTCCTAACCTTCATTCTTTGAGTGTTTCAGGCAATCTCTCCTCAGAAGTATCTCGTTTAGGCATTCCTCCCTCACCGGAAGTCCCTCCCAGTCTCACTATGTCATACAGTGAAGATGCCGATGGGCATCATCTTAGGACAATCCCTCTGAGCTTGGCTAAGGCCAAGAAAAAAAATAAGAAACATACAATTAAAATAAAAAAGGGACTCAGTTGAGCAAGGTAGTAGTGATGTGAATGCAAAACTACAAAACTATGTGCCTTAAGTGCACTTAAATGGAAGACTATGTTGAGTTTGGCAGGAAACAAAGTTGGAAGACTACAATGCACACTTGAATTAGTGGTGCTAATAAAACTACAAAGTTTAAGTGGGCATTTTCGGCCATGCAAAGTTATGTGGGGATTAATAGCAAACTAGGCCAAATTTTGGTGAACATCAATTATGACTAGTCAAATCATGTCCCCCACTAAGGTATTAAGATATCATCACCTTGGTTTACCAAGTTAAGATTAGTTATGGTTTTCGGCCGAAACTCACATGGACTAATGACCATTTAAAGCACTTGTGGTGTGTACTTGGCATTGTAAGCCATGAAGTGACCTAAGTGCCTAAATGAGCATGTGATTTAGTGATAAAAGTGTAACCATGTGGAGGTGAGGGCTCAATTGAGCCATGCAAAATAAGTGGAGCTGAAAGCTAGCCTATAACCATTTTGGTTACATGTGTCTTGATACTCAAAATGCTTAAGCCCACTTAGCTTCATTGCCTTCATTTCAGGTTTCCTTCTCCAAGACCGAAAGCTAGCTTATTGTGTTCTTGGTTGTGTTCTTGAGCTTTCACAAAAATTGGTCTTGGATTAAGGGCAATAAGAAGGCAATTGGAGCTATAGTGAAGGAGACAAGCTAGAAGGCTTTGATTTTGGCACTAAACAACTCAAGATCAAGCTTTGATTTGAAGAAGCAAGGGAGGCCGAGACATTCCAAGCTAGGGTTTGAGGTAATCCTTGTGTTTTTCCTTGAATACATGGTATATGTTCCATGAACAAGGAGTATTGATGCTTAATTGGTGATATGTTAGGCCAATTGACTGAAGAAGCATTTCGGTTAAATGTTGAGCTTTGACCGAGAGTAACTCAAGCTTGAATTGAGGTAGGGTTTCACTAGTTGCTTGATTGCTTGGTAGTATACCATGATTCAGGTGTTTAAAGTAGCTAAGTGATGGTTAAATTTGCTAAATGACCTTAGTTACTTGATGGGCTATTGAGATTGATTCAGCTATGGTTGTTAATTAGCTCATTGACTATGAACATGTACTAGAAATCCTAGTGAATGTGGCCATTTCGCTAGGCATTTCAGAGCTCTAGTGGAAGTGGAGTTTATGGTGAAGTTTTGTGTGCAAAAGTGCACAATGGCACATGTTATGGTACTTGGCCGAATGGTCATTATGGTGTGTGTGTGTGTTCATTGTGTGCTTGAGTGACTCTTTGTGCTTACTAACCATTTACTTGATAATGTGGCTTATATGTCTTGGGTTTGTTAGCATGTATATATATATATATATATGTTGTGTTTTGTTGTCTTTGTGTCTTATTTTGCAGGTTATTATGAGCAAATAGAGGTTAAGCCTTGAGTTGTATACTCGGCTTAACTAAATAAACTCTGTTATGAGTTGGTATAATGGTGAACTTTACTGAGTATTTATACTCATTGCCTATACATTTGTTTTTCAGGAAAGGATATTCGGCCTGAATAGTTGCTTGAGTTGTGTTAGTGTATTTGAGCTAGTTTGCTTGTATTTCAAGGTATGTGCCAATGAGTGCTTGGCTTGGTTAGTTTTGTGTATTAGAATTCTTATTTTGAAGTTGGCCGAGACTTATGTGTTAAGTTGTGCAGGCTTGTAGAGTGGGACTTGTCTAGGTGGGCAGCTATGGATATGTGGACACTTGCTCTGATCATAGTTTTCACTTTTATGACCATGAACATGGCCATAGGTTTGGTTCTACAGTGTGTCTTGTTGTATGGCATACTTAAGGTTCTCTTTGAGCACTAGGTGCTTTGGGTTGTAACATAACTTGGTATTGGGGACTTTGGAATCATGGCATGTAGCCATGTATGTGTATTAGGTAGACTACTTTTGTTGTATATGTTTATGTAGTCTCGGTTGCCTAGTTATTTTGTGGTACATGGAGTACCTTGGTAGGCCAAGTTATGTTTGCACTGTTGGAATGGTTTTGGACTTGTATATGATGAATGCTTTTGGGTTTTTGTATGTTCTAGCGTGAATGAGATGTAAGTTCATCTTGTATACCTCCTTTGTTCTTTTATGGCTGAGAGGTACATGTGCATTCAAACATGAGTTTGCAAACTAAATGACTACCTTGGGCTTCTTGGTTGCCATTCTAAGTAGCACACTTGTTGCACACATCTTAGACACTTGAATTTCATTAAATGTTTGCCTTTCTTGTCATGTAAGGAATCTGATAAAGCCTTGCTTGTTCTGCAAGTTAGTGGTATTGGGCCTTACTTCTACTGCAAGTAACTATTTGGGTTTTATTCATAAGCCTCCTGGGCCACCTCCCAGGCTAACACCTTATGAAAATAAGACTTAAGGTTCAGAAACAATAGTTGGCCGATGTGAAAAGTTGGTAAATAAACCTTAGTTGGGTGTTTATGTTTTAGAGTGTTTGGGCCAGGGCCTGTGTGAGGTGTGACAGGCTTTGTTTGGTATCAGAGCCTAAGATTTTAGAATGGCAGAGCATTAGCCTAGACAATGTCCCACATAGGTCTAACTTATATAAGACTTGTATTATTGAGTATATGTGAATATCTGCAATTAAAAGTGCAGGATGAGAACAGGAGGCAGGGAAAGAGAATCCCTGAGATAGGAAGGAGACACTGCAGCCCATCAGATAGAGGGAATGCAGGAAAATGTGCCTGAAACACAGGCAGAAGATATGGAACATAATTTGGCCAAGGAGCCAAATGCCAAGTTCCAAGTACCTGGACCCAGCAGGGATAGACAGGAGAGAATGGAGGTGATGGTGGAGTCATTACATGCTACTGTGGCTCAACTGGTACTGGGAATGCAAGCCTTGGCTAGAGGCCAAGCCCAACACAAGGAGAATTCAGAGTCAGTAGAGACTAAAGGAAAAAGGAGGAGAAGAAGGCCTGGCAAAGAGCCAGTGGGTTATGATCAGTCCAGTAAAGCAGGAGGAAATCAAGAAGAAGAGGAAGCAGATGAGGAAATGAGGGATCCCAGGGCTAGGTGATTGAGATCAGAACTGAGACAAGAACCCAGGACTGAGGAGGAAGATGAGGACATCCCTGACATAGAAGAAAGAGATGCCTATATATACTCTGGAAGGACTGAACCTTCCACTGAGGAGACCACAATAAGGAGTAGGTCATCAAGAGACAGATCAAGTGGCATAGAGGAGAGCAGGGAGAGGCATAGGAGAGGAGGACTCAATGAGGGCCAGCTGGAGGGGTTCCTGGCATTGAAACCTCCAATCTTCAGAGGAGGATGTGACCCAGATGAGGCAGAGTTCTGGGTATACCAAGTAGAAAAAATCTTTGAAGGAATGGAAGTTACATCCACTAAGAAGGTACTATTAGCCACTTTCAGGCTAGAAGGTAATGTTGAGGTTTGGTGGGGGGCAGTACAGAGGATCTACCAAGAAAGAAATTAGAGGAGGCCCCCAGCTAGGAGGAGGTCTATGGGATGGGCAGATTTCTTTCAAGTCTTTCATCAGCAATATGTCAGTGAGGCCTAGAAAGACTAGAAGTCCAGAGTTTGATCAGCTAGAGCAGGGGGACCTTAGTGCTAATGGAATTTGAACTTCTTTAATAACCTGATTAGGTATTTGACAGTATGAAGGACAAAAGAGTTTAGAACCAAGAGAACTTAACCAGGGGACTAAGACCTGTGTCTGATCAAGATTCTATACAAAGCTGGGAGCTCGAGATATACACATTCGTTATGCAAAGTGCTTCGGCATTCTAGCATTTTCTTTCAAAAAAGTTTCTAAGTTCCAGCCATGCACTTGGGGAAATTCTCCTTCGAAGTGGAACGTTCGACTAAGGGAAACACCTATCTTCGGGAATAACTGTCCTCGGTCATGCTTCCACAGGTGTTTTCCAGAAAAGGGAATTTCCAAGTGTCCATTGAGGCACTTTTACAGCATAATGGACCTTGGCGCCAACTTACTTCGTGGAAAATTGCCGAATGGCAAGCCCCCTCATGCGATCAAAACCGCCACGGCATGCCCATGTTTGGTCTAGCACCAGACCATTGGGTCAGAGTCGTTGCCCAAAGAGCGAGCATGTTTGCTCAAGTTTTGGTCAGATGCCTTTGGAAAAAATCTCATTACACCTTGCTCGGTCAGTTGCCTATGAGGAGAATAATACAATTTTTCCTTTTCCTCATAAATTTATAAGTATAAAATTTTCTTAAAGAATCCAAATGCCATGTATTTTTCAATTCTTCACCCTTAGTGCCACCGAGCTTGTACACTCCCGGTCAAATTTCTTCGAGAACCAAATAGGGCCCATCCCAGTTTGCACGAAGTGCTCCATGCGATGGTCTTCAGGGTTCGAACTCGACTTTTTGGAGAATGAGGTCTCCCTTTTTGATTCCTTTCTGCTTTACATGTAGGTTGGTAGCGACGGCTACTCTTTGCTGGAAAGCTTTTCTTCTCAGCTCGGCCATTTCTCTATGTTCATCAATGAAGTCCAACTTGGTTCTCAAACCAAGGTTGTTCCCTTCTTCGTTGAACACTTGTACCCTTATCGACGGCTGAACCACTTCGATAGGAATAACGGCCTCTGTGCCGAATACGAGTGAGAAAGGCATCTCACTTGTGGCCCTTCGGGGGGTTGTCCGTGTTAGTGTTGTGCTCAAAAGCCAATCATGAGATCATTGTATTTTTGCACATTGAGTCATGATATTTTATTAAGGCATTAATCCAACAATTATGTTTGTTGTTTTGTTTCTGCGTAACTTAACAAACATAATCGTAAACCTAGAATAATGATATTCTTAAACATCCCTGGTCTAGTATTATTGTGGAGTGGGTTGCAATAATACATACCGACTAGCATATGTGGAGACTAATATGAGATATGTACAAGTTGGAGAACTTGTGTACTTGACTGACCCACCATGAGAACACTACATGGATCGTTATATGAGTGTCATAAGTGATTCTCATAGTGATCATGGTATATGTAGTCCTTCGACCTAAGATCATCAAGGTTCCCTACATGTGAGTCACATACCTTGATACTTTCCTTTGATTGCTCGTAACTGAGTGAACTTGAAGGAGGTCATTGGGTATGTCACATATCATGCGGAGGGATTTGTATGATCAAGATGGGATTTGTCCCTCCTATGTAATGGGAGTGATATCTTCGTGCCCCTTGATAGAGTGAGACTTAAAAAATGCATGGCCATGCTCGGATGAGTTGATATACGATATCAATGTCATCATCTTAAGTTAGTCTACTCCGTAATCAAGAAACCAAAGATTGGGCTATACGAGAGTGACACATTCCATGTCTCGTACTTAGTCTTGATATCTTGGACAAAGGGACAATGGCATATATCAATGATGATCATAAAGGTTTAGTCGAATCATCGACAATCTTGTCACTTGGGTAGCAATGCTGTGTTGCTAGATGCCACTCATTGCTTATGATAATAAATGTGATTTATGATCATTGCCAACATGGCAAGAGCCTATTGGGTCACACAAATAGAGCTATTTGGATCATTAGAGTGCATGGGCTAATTATTTGTGTTATGGTTTCACTTTAATTTCGCATTAATAATGGGCCAAAGAGTTGAGCCATTATTAAGCCCGAAATTAAATCCTAATTGGATTAGGGCTTTGAAACCCATTAGGCCTGGAAGTTGAGTCTCACTATAAATACAACTTTTAGTGAGAAACTCACAAGTCTCCTTGCCCTAGCCTCCCAAAAGGACAGCCACACTCTTCTCTTGCAATTCCTTGGAGGACGCAAGCTAGCACTGCGAGCACAAGAGAAACGCATCTATCGGGACATGGTGGAAGCGTGGTGATCCCGAGAGGCTCGTGTGGTTACCATAGAGAGCCTGAACATGTCAACTTTTCAGGTTTTTTGATTCGACTCTACAGTTGAGTGAGAGATCTCAACCGAAAATTAGGTATGAAAATTTTAGAACTCCAGGTTTACCCCGTTTCACTTGGATCCTGGAGGGTTTTGGTAAAACTTCGTTGCGTTGTTTGGCTCTCGAAACCCATCAGTGGTATCAGAGCTACTAGTGAAACCCTAAATCGGGATTGATGTTGAATCGCGTGATGTTATGTGTTCGGTTGCTTTTCTGCCCTGATTAATTAGATTGATTCATGATGCCTGAAACCGGAACTCGTAATGAACATATGACGTATATGTAGAACGACACTAATTGGTTAATGAGATTAACCCGAAATTGATAGGTATGAGATACCTATATGGATTAGGATTCTTGCAATAGTTGCAAAAACCCTAGCTTGGTTCGGATTCGGTTTGTTCCAGCACCGAAAGTAAGGTATTTTTGGTGGCTCGAATGGAGGAGTCTCGGGTGCCTACTTTCTCGAAATAGAAGATTTCGGGCTAAGCAATTGTAAGACAATTTTTTGCGCCGGGGGGCGCTGCCCCCCATGCCCCCCGCCGGGAACCACCGCCCGTTGACCGGCCAGCGGGATCGCCATATGCGAAGCGCGACATAAATAAAAATTGGTTAATCAATGCGTGAAAATTGGCATGCATCTTTGTTGAATAAGATTTGACATGATATGCTGATTGGTGTTTGAAGCGTGGTGCATTGTTATAGCCCTTGATTGGTTGTACTTGTAAATACGGCCTGCGAGTCGTGCCTTTTCTTATCACTCTCATTATACATTCTCTTCTCACCTTACTCCCCTTGAATGTAACTTGAGGTTTATATTATTGATGTAATGGTGCATTATGGGATCATCCAAGGTGGTATGTCCAAGGATCATCCAAGGTGGTATGTCCAATGAGATGACAACAAAAGGGCAACCAAGAAAAGAAGAGAAGGAGCTTGTGAAGACTCTTTTCTTTTCTTAGGCTTTTATGATATTCTCATTGGCTTGAGAATATCGCATAGTTTTGGCTATAACCATGTCATGTTTACTTTCTTGTACGCATGAGATGCATGTTTTATATTTGTATGTGATGCATGTATAAGACAACCGGAGATAACAAATTGGTGAGATCAAAAGAAAAATCCCTCAAACAAATATTAAGTCATTAAATGTGATGCCTTCCAAATGTTGGCACTCGTCAAGACTTTGATCAACATTAGGTGGGTTTGCCAAAGCAAAGCACCTATGTTCATCTTGGTAAGGCGCGATGGGATAATAGTGATATCCAAATTGCTAACTTTGGGTCCGACTTAACTAAGTCATCCTAATAGGATTAGGGACTTAGAGGCATAGAGTTGGGCTTAAGCTCATGAGATGAGCTTGGACAAGTGTTGTTCACCCAACTATCCAAGAGTTGCATAAGATGCAATTGGCAAGGAGTTGCCTACCTAAATAGCTGTAACTTGAGAGAAAAGCCAAAGCTGACTCAGGTTGTGGTCAAATATGGATCTTGGCCCACTAGAATACCTTAGCGCCGAGGTGTTCCGAAATAATATCGAGGGTTATTATTTTGAGAAAAATAGTGGGAGTATCGTTTAATAAAAGTCCTTATTAAATGAATTAAAATACATGACTCTTACACTGCATATTTACTGTTGTAGATAACCATGGCACAAAACACATCGACACTTTCGTTGCGATCGATCCTTGAGAAGGAAAAACTGAATGGGACCAACTTTCTCAAATGGTACCGAAACTTGAGGATAGTCCTCAAACAAGAGAGAAAGGCTTATGTCCTAGAGCAGCCCATTCCGAATGAGCCTGCTGCCACTGCTCCAAGAGCTGAAAGGGATGCTCACAAGAGGCATTCTGATGATGCTTTGGATGTTGCATGCCTCATGCTTATTACCATGGAATCTGAGCTTCAGAAGCAACATGAGAACATGGGGGCGTTCGATATGATCGAACATCTCAAAATGCTTTTCCAAGAGCAAGCTAGGCATGAGAGGTTTGAGACCTCTAAGGCATTGTTTCAGTGCAAGATGTCTGAGGGAAGTCCCGTGGGTCCTCATGTGCTCAAGATGATTGGGTACATTGAGAATCTTGAGAATTTGGGATTTGCTCTTCAGAAAGAGTTGGCTATCGATGTAGTCTTGCAATCGTTGCCTGAAAGCTACAGTCAGTTCGTCATGAACTATAACATGAACGACCTTGACAAGTCCCTTCCTGAATTACTCAACATGTTGAGAACTGCTGAGCAAAACCTTAAGAAGGCTAAGCCCATTTTGATGGTTCAAAAGGGCAAGGGAAAGGGAAAAGCCAACAAGAAGAAGGATAAAGCTAATGGAAAGTCCAATGCTAGTTCTTCTTCAGCTGCACTGAAACCAAAGGGTGGTGTGGCAAAGGAAGGGGAGTGCTTCCATTGTAAGCAACCTGGACACTGGAAGCGCAATTGCAAGCTCTATCTTGAAGAACTTGCTAAGGAAAAGGGAAGTAAGACTTCCACTTCAGGTATTTTTGTTATAGAGGCTAACTTTTCTACTTCCTCATCTTGGGTATTGGATACTGGATGTGGATCTCACATTTGTGCAAATGTGCAGGATCTAAGTAGAAGTAGAAGATTGGCCCGAGGTGAAGTGGACCTACGTGTTGGAAATGGAGCAAGGGTTGCTGCCTTAGCCGTAGGGACTTATGTTCTCACTTTACCTAGTGGATTAGTTTTAGAATTAGACAACTGCTACTTTGTGCCTACTATTAGTAGAAATTTGATTTCTGTTTCTTGTTTGGACAAGAAAGGTTTTTCATTTATAATAAAGGACAAATGTTGTTCTATTTATTTGAATGAAATCTTTTATGGTAGTGCTCAACTTAGCAATGGGTTGTATGTTCTAGACCTCGAAGATCCAATCTATAATGTGAATACCAAGAAGGTCAGATTAAATGATTCAAACCCGACCTATCTCTGGCACTGTCGCTTGGGCCATATAAATGAGACCCGCATATCCAAGCTCCATAAGGATGGACTCTTGGACTCATTTGATTTTGAATCATATGAGACATGTGAGTCATGTTTGTTGGGCAAGATGACCAAAGCCCCATTCACAGGGCAAAGTGAAAGGGCTAATGACTTACTAGGACTCATACATAGTGATGTATGTGGCCCTATGTCTACACAAGCTAGAGGAGGTTTCCAATACTTCATTACTTTCACTGATGACTTTAGCAGATATGGCTATGTGTATCTCATGAGACACAAGTCAGAATCCTTTGAAAAGTTCAAAGAATTCAAGAATGAAGTAGAGAATCAACTCGGGAAGAGTATCAAAGTGCTTCAATCAGATCGAGGTGGAGAGTACTTGGATCGAGAATTCCTTGACTATCTGAAGGAGTGTGGTATAGTATCACAACTCACTCCACCAGGTACACCTCAATGGAATGGTGTATCTGAAAGGAGAAATCGAACTCTGTTAGACATGGTTCGCTCTATGATGAGTCAAGCTGACCTTCCAAACTCCTTTTGGGGACATGCTCTAGAGACAGCCGCTTTTACACTAAACCGAGTTCCATCTAAATCGGTTCAAAAGACACCATATGAGATATGGAGTGGGAGGCATCCCAATTTGTCTTTTATGAAGATTTGGGGCTGTGACGCTTATGTGAAACGTCAATCCTCTGACAAACTAGGGCCCAAATCTCAAAAATGCCTTTTTGTTGGGTATCCCAAAGAAACAAAGGGTTACTATTTCTACAATCCTTCTGAGCAAAAAGTGTTTGTTGCTCGAACTGGTGTCTTTTTAGAGAAAGAGTTTATCTCTAAAGGAACTAGTGGGAGGAAAGTAGAACTTGAAGAAATTCAAGAACAACAAGGAGACATCGAACCTGAAATGGAACCTGAACAGACACCGCAAGATGTTGTTCAAGAGTCTATTCCTGTAGCACAGAGCCCACGTAGGTCTGGTAGGATTCGGCGTGAGCCTGAGAGATATGGATTTCTCGTGACTCACACTGGTGATGTGATGCTCATGGATCAGGATGAGCCCACAACCTACCAACAAGCTATGTCGGGGCCTGACTCTGAGAAGTGGCTAGTGGCCATGAAATCCGAGATGGAATCCATGTATGAAAACCAAGTATGGACTTTGGTTGACCCACCTGAAGGGGTAAAACCCATAGGGTGCAAATGGGTTTTCAAGAAGAAAACTGACATGGATGGTAATGTGATTACCTTTAAGGGACGATTGGTTGCAAAAGGTTTCAAGCAAATTCATGGTATTGACTATGATGAAACTTTTTCACCAGTTGCTATGCTTAAATCCATCCGAATTTTGTTTGCTATTGCTGCACACTATGATTATGAGATATGGCAAATGGATGTCAAAACTGCATTCCTAAATGGAAAGCTACTTGAGGATGTGTACATGACACAACCTGAGGGTTTTGTCACTCCTGAGAATGCCAATAAAGTGTGCAAGTTGCAAAGGTCCATTTATGGACTGAAGCAAGCTTCTCGAAGTTGGAATCTTCATTTTGATGATGCAATCAAAGAGTTTGGTTTTATAAAAAATGAAGATGAACCTTGTGTCTACAAGAAGGTTAGTGGGAGCGCTATTGTCTTCTTGGTGTTGTATGTAGATGACATACTACTCATCGGGAATGACATTCCTATGCTACAGTCTGTGAAGACTTGGCTAAGGAAATGTTTCTCTATGAAGGACTTGGGTGAAGCAGCCTATGTGTTAGGCATCAGGATCTATAGAGATAGATCTAGAAAGCTTCTTGGCCAAAGTCAAAGTACATATATTGACAAGGTGCTAAAGAGGTTTAGCATGCAAGATTCCAAGAAAGGATTCTTGCCCATGTCACATGGTATCGCTCTTTCTAGATCTCAGTGTCCGAGTACAACTTAGGAGAGAGAGCGCATGAGTAAGATTCCATATGCCTCAGCAATTAGATCTATCATGTATGCCATGATATGTACTCGTCCCGATGTCTCATATGCTTTGAGCATGACGAGTAGGTACCAATCGAACCCCGGTGAGAGTCACTGGACAACTGTTAAAAACATCCTTAAGTACTTACGAAGGACTAAGGATGCATTCTTGGTCTTTGGAGGTGAAGATGAGCTCGTTGTAAGGGGTTACACCGATGCAAGCTTCCAATCTGATAAGGATGATTTTAGATCGCAATCTGGTTATGTGTTTTGTATTGGTGGTGGTGCTGTGAGCTGGAAGAGTTCAAAGCAAGAGACAGTAGCTGACTCTACAACAGAATCTGAGTACATTGCCGCCTCTGATGCTGCGAAGGAGGCAGTTTGGATCAAGAAGTTCATCACTGAACTTGGAGTGGTTCCAAGCATTGCCGACCCGATAGAGCTCTATTGTGACAACAATGGAGCAATCGCACAGGCTAAGGAACCTCGATCTCACCAGCGATCCAAACACATACTCCGACGCTATCATCTCATCAGGGAGATCATCGAGAGGGGTGATGTAAGGATATGCAGGACTTCGACAGATAGCAACATTGCTGATCCGCTGACAAAGCCCCTTACGCAGCAAAAGCATGATAGCCATTCTAGGTCCATCGGTATTAGATACATGGATGATTGGCTTTAGTGCAAGTGGGAGATTGTTAGTGTTGTGCCCAAAAGCCAATCATGAGATGATTGTATTTTTGCACATTGAGTCATGATATTTTATTAAGGCATTAATCCAGCAATTATGTTTGTTGTTTTGTTTCTGCGTAACTTAACAAACATAATTGTAACCCTAGAATAATGATATTCTTAAACGTCCCTGGTCTAGTATTATTGTGGAGTGGGTTGCAATAATACATAACGACTAGCATATGTGGAGACTAATATGAGATATGTAGTCTACATATGGGTACAAGTTGGAGAACTTGTGTACTGGACCGACCCACCATGAGAACACTACATGGATCGTTATATGAGTGTCATAAGTGATTCTCATAGTGATCATGGTATATGTAGTCCTTCGACCTAAGATCATCAAGGTTCCCTACATGTGAGTCACATACTTTGATACTTTCCTTTGTTGCTCGTAACTGAGTGAACTTGAAGGAGGTCATTGGGTATGTCACATATCATGCGGAGGGATTTGTATGATCAAGATGGGATTTGTCCCTCCTATGTAACGGGAGTGATATCTTCGGGCCCCTTGATAGAGTGAGACTTAGAAAAATGCATGGCCATGCTCGGATGAGTTGATATACGATATCAATGTCATCAGTTTAAGTTGGTCTACTCGGTAATCAAGAAACCAAAGATTGGGCTATACGAGAGTGACACATTCCATGTCTCGTGCTTAGTCTTGATATCTTGGACAAAGGGACAATGGCATATATCGGTGATGATCATAAAGGTTTAGTCGAATCATCGACAATCTTGTCACTTGGGTAGCAATGATGTGTTGCTAGACACCACTCATTGCTTATGATCATAAATGTGATTTATGATCATTGCCAACGTGGTAAAAGCCTATTGGGTCACACACATAGAGCTATTTGGATCATTAGAGTGCATGGGCTAATTATTTGGGTTATGGTTTCACTTTAATTTCATATTAATAATGGGCCCAATAGTTGAGCCATTATTAAGCCCGAAATTAAAGCCTAATTGGATTAGGGCTTTGAAACCCATTAGGCCTGGAAGTTGAGTCTCACTATAAATACAACTTCTAGTGAGAAATTCGCAGGTCTCCTTGCCCTAGCCTCCAAAAAGGACAGCTGAACTCTTCTCTTGCAATTCCTTGGAGGACGCAAGCTAGCACTGCGAGCGCAAGAGAAACGCATCTACCGGGACATGGTGGAAGCGTGGTGATCCCGAGAGGCTCGTGTGGATACCGTAGAGAGCCTGAACACGTCAACTGTTCAGGTTTTGTGATTCAACTCTACAGTTGAGTGAGAGATCTCAATCGAAAATTAGGTATGAAAATTTTTGAACACTCGGTTTACCCCGTTTCACTTGGATCCTGGAGGGTTTCGGTTAAATTCCGCTGCGCTGTTTGGCTCCCGAAACCCAACATGAACTGGTTAGGGGAGAATAAAGTAATTATTGATTGTCAGGCCAGACAATTAATAATGCCTGGTGGAATACCATATGACTTAGATAAGTCCCTAGAGTTAGCTATGGACTCTCATTTGGAAGTGCTGGAGTTGGTAACTCTAGAAAGTGAGCAGGAGTGCCTGGAACTGAATGACCAGGAAGTGGCTGATGAACTTAAAAAGATACCCATAGTCCAGGATTTTCCAAGAGTCTTTCCTATAGACCTACCTGGTACTAGGGGCAGCACCAGTATTCACTGCTCCATATAGAATGGCATTACCTGAGATGGTAGAACTCAGGAAATAGTTAGATGAACTACTTGAGAAAGGGTTCATCAGAGCCAGTGTGCCTCCTTGGGGAGCACCTGTGTTGTTTGTGAAAAAGAAGGATGGAACCCTTACACTCTGCATTGACTACAGAAAGCTAAATGCATGAACCATAAAGAACAAGTATCCTCTCCCAAGGATAGAAGATTTCTTTGATCAGTTGAAGGGAGCAAAGGTGTTCTCTAAAATAGATTTGAGATCTGGATATTTCCAGCTAAGGGTAAGGGAGGAGGACATACCTAAGACTGCTTTCAGGACTAGGTATGGACATTTTGAATATACAGTAATGCCATTTGGGCTTACCAATGCACCTGCATTCTTTATGGATTTAATGCAAAGGGTGTTCAAAGCACACCTAGACCACTTTGTTGTGGTGTTTATTGATGATATTTTGGTGTACTCAAAAGATGAGGAAACTTATAAGGAACACCTTAAAACAGTGCTTGGCTTGCTCCAAGAGCATAAGCTTTATGGAAAGCTGAGTAAATGCAAATTCTGGACTCAAGAAATTGGGTTTTTGGGTCATATAATAAATGATCAAGGGTTGGCTGTGGATCCTGAAAAGGTAAGGTCAATCCTAGATTGGAAGCAGCCCCAAAGTGTGAGGGAAGTCAAAAGCTTCCTAGGGTTAGCTGGCTATTACAGAAGGTTTGTACCAAAATTTTCTGTTCTAGTAGCACCTATGACTCAATTAACCAGAAAGAACCATAAGTTTGTCTTGGAAACAAAATGTGAAGAAAGTTTTCAAGAGCTAAAGAGGAGGCTGACTACAGCTCCTATACTAGTCCTGCCAAACCCTAAAAAGGAATATGAGGTGTATACTGATGCATCTCATGTAGGACTAGGATGTGTCCTGATGCAGGAGAAGCAGGCAATTGCTTTTGGATCTAGACAATTGAGACCACATGAAAAGAAGTATCCAGTATATGACCTGGAATTGGTAGCAGTGGTCTTTGCCCTTAAGCAATGGAGACACTATCTTCTTGGTAATAGATTCCAAGTGCTTACAGACCAAAAAAGTCTCAAATACCTTTTTACCCAGAAGGACTTAAATATGAGACAAAGAAAGTGGTTAGAATATTTAAAGGATTTTGACTGTGTAATTGAGTACACAGCTGGGAAAGCCAATGTAGTGGCAGATGCTTTGAATAGAAGTTACACTGGAATACTCAAAGGTGGTGAAGTTGAACATAAGGCCTAGAGCCAGAGTATTACCTACCTGGCAAGCCAATGGCTAGCTAAGGAAGATGAACAACTGTATGTACTCACCATTACACCAGAGTGGAATGAGCTTATCAAGAAAGCTCAAGCTGGTGATGAAAAAATGGAACTGATTTCTGGTCAGAAAAAGGGAGAACTATTCCAAGGTTTTTCCTTTAAACAAGGGGTGCTACACTTCCAGAATAGGTTGTATGTTCCTGAAAAGGACAACCTAAGAGCTCAAATCCTGGAGGAAGCTTACTCTAGTAAGCTGAGCATGCACCCAGGGGCCACAAAGATGTACCACACTCTCAGAGTGTATTTTTGGTGGCCATATATGAAGAAGGACATTAGCACACATGTGGCTAGTTGTGAAATATGTCAACAAGTAAAGGTGGAACACTAGAAACCACGAAGGAAACTACAAAGTTTGCCCATACCTGAGAGAAAATGGGGATCCATATCAATGGATTTTGTAGTGGGTATGCCACTAACAAGGAGAAAGCATAATGCCATATGGGTCATTGTAGACAGATTGACCAAGGCAGCTCACTTCCTTCCCATGAATCTTACTGACTCTTTCGATAAACTGGCACAACTTTATATAAGAGAGATAGTAAGATTGCATGGAATACCTGATGACATAGTATCAGATAGGGATCCTAGGTTTGTTTCTAGGTTTTGGAAATCCCTACATCAGGCATTGGGCACTAAGCTCAAGTTTAGTTCTGCTTACCATCCACAGACTGATGGATAGACAGAAAAAACCATACAAACTCTGGAAGATATGTTGAGGTGTTGTGTAATTGACTTCCAGGGTGAATGGGATGTACATCTCCCATTAGTAGAGTTTTCCTACAACAATGGCTATCATTCAGTGATAGGAATGGCTCCATATGAATCCTTATATGGCAGGACATGTATTACTACTCACTGCTGGCACCAACCAGAAGACAAATTGGAGTTGGGGCCAGACATTATTAAGGAAACTACTGAGAAGATTAAATTGATCCAAACCAGGATCAAAACTGAAAATGATAGGCAGCAAGCCTATGCCAACCTGAAAAGGAGAATAGACCTGGAATTCCAGGAAGGGGACTGGGTGTGGCTCAAAGTTTCTCCAATGAAAGGAGTAATCAGATTTGGGAAAAAGGGGAAACTAGCACCTAGATGTGTTGGGCCATATCAAATACTGGCCAAATTTGGGAATCTGGCTTATCAGTTGAATTTTCCACCCGAACTTGGTAACATACATAATGTGTTTCATGTGAGCTTACTCAAGATGTATGTTCCAAGCTTCAAACAGATAGAGACACCTACTGCTGTAACTGTGGCACCAAACCTTACATATGAAGAAGTGGCAATTCAGTTCCTGGCTAGGGATACCAGGAAGTTGAGAAGTAGGTGGATTCCTATGATTAAGGTACAGTGGAGCAATCACGGTCCTAAAGAGGCAACCTGGGAAGTAGAGCAGGAAATTGCCAACATGTACCCTCTGCTGTACCCTAAATTAGTGAAGAATTTGGAGGACCAAATTCTTTATGGAGGGAGCAATTGTTAGGACCATCCCTCTGAGCTTGACTAAGGCCAAGAAAAATAAGAAACATACAATTAAAATACAAAAGGGACTCAGTTGAGCAAGGTAGTAGTGATGTGAATGCAAAACTACAAAACTATGTGCCTTAAGTGCACTTAAATGGAAGACTATGTTGAGTTTGGCAGGAAACAAAGTTGGAAGACTACAATGCACACTTGAATTAGTGGTGCTAATAAAACTACAAAGTTTAAGTGGGCATTTTCGGCCATGCAAAGTTATGTGGGGATTAATAGCAAACTAGGCCAAATTTTGGTGAACATCAATGATGACTAGTCAAATCATGTCCCCCACTAAGGTATTAAGGCATCATTGCCTTGGTTTACCAAGTTAAGACTAGTTATGGTTTTCGGCCGAAACTCACATGGACTAATGACCATTTAAAGCACTTGTGGTGTGTACTTGGCATTGTAAGCCATGAAGTGACCTAAGTGCCTAAATGAGCATGTGATTTAGTAATAAAAGTGTAACCATGTAGAGGTGGGGCCTCAATTGAGCCATGCAAAATAAGTGGAGCCGAAAGCTAGCCTATAACCATTTTGGTTACATGTGTCTTGGTACCCGAAATGCTTAAGTCCACTTAGCTTCATTGCCTTCATTTCAGGTTTCCTTCTTCAACACTGAAAGCTAGCTTAGTGTGTTCTTGGTTGTGTTCTTGAGCTTTCACAAAAATTGGTCTTGGAGTAAGGGCAATAAGGAAGCAATTGGAGCTAGAGTGAAGGAGACAAGCTAGAACACTTTGATTTCGGCATTAAACAACTCAAGATCAAGCTTTGATTTGAAAAAGCAAGGGAGGCCGAGACATTTCAAGCTAGGGTTTGAGGTAATCCTTGTGTTTTTCCTTGAATACATGGTATATGTTCCATGAACAAGGAGTATTGATGCCTAAATGATTATGTGTTAGGCTCATTTGGTTGAGGAACATTTTGGTTGAATGTTGAGCAATGGCCAATAAGAACACAAGCTTGAATTAAGGCAGGGTTTCACTAGTTACTTGATTGCTTGGTAGTATACCGTGATTCAAGTATTAAAGTGGCTAAGTGATGGTTAAATTTGCTAAATGACCTTAGTTACTTGATGGGCTATTGAGATTGATTCAGTTATGATTGTTAATTAGCTAATTGACTATGAACATGTGCTAGAAATCCTAGTGAATGTGGCCATTTTGCTAGGCATTTCAAAGCTCTAGTGGAAGTGGAGTTTATGGTGAAGTTTTGTGTGAAAAATTGCACAATGGCACATGTTATGGTACTTGGCTGAATGTTCATTGTGGTGTGTGTGTGTGTGTGTGTGTGTTCATTGTGTGCTTGAGTGATTCCTTATGCTTGCTAACCATTTACTTGATAATGTGGCTTATATGTCTCAGGTTTGTTAGCATGTATATATATATATATTGTGTTTTGTTGTCTTTGTGTCTTATTTTGCAGGTTATTACGAGCAAATGGAGGTTAAGCCTTGAGTTGTATACTCGGCTGAACTAAATAAACTCTGTTATGAGTTGGTATAATGGTGAACTCTACTGAGTATTTATACTCATTGCCCATACATTTGTTTTTCAGGAAAGGATATTCGGCCTGAATAGTTGCTTGAGTTGTGCTAGTGTATTTGAGCTAGTTTGCTTGTATTTCAAGGTATGTGCCAATGAGTGCTTGGCTTGGTTAGTTTTGTGTATTACAGGTCTTATTTTGAAGTTGGCCGAGACTTATGTGTTAAGTTGTGCAAGCTTGTAGAGTAGGACTTGTCTAGGTGGGCAGCTATGGATATGTGGACACTTGCTCTGATCATAGTTTTCACTTTTATGACCATGAACATGGCCATAGGTTTGGTTCTGCAGTGTGTCTTGTTGTATGGCATACTTAAGGTTCTGTTTGAGCACTAGGTGCTTTGGGTTGTAACATAACTTGGTATTGAGGACTTTGGAATCATGGCATGTAGCAATGTATGTGTACTAGGTTGACTACTTTTGTTGTACATGTTTATGTAGTCTCGGTTGCCTAGTTATTTTGTGGTACATGGAGTACCTTGGTAGGCCAAGTTATGTTTGGACTTTTGGAATGGTTTTGGACTTGTATATGATGAATGCTTATGGGCTTATGTATGTTCTGGCATGAATGAGATGTATGTTCATCTTGTGAACCTCCTTTGTTCTTTTATGGATGAGAGGTACATGTGCATTCAAACATGAGTTTTCAAACTAAATGACTGCCTTGGGCTTCTTGGTTGCCATTCTAAGTAGCACACTTGATTGCACACAACTTAGACACTTGAATTTCATTAAGTGTTTTCCTTGCTTGTCATGCAAGTAATCTATTAAAGCCTTGCTTGTTCTGCAAGTTAGTGGTATTGGGCCTTACTTCTGCTGCAAGTAACTATTTGGGTTTTGTTCATAAGCCTCATGGGCCACCTCCCAGGCTAACACCTTAAGAAAATAAGACTTAAGGTTAAGAAACATTAGTTGGTTGAGTTGAAAACTTGGTAAATAAACCATAGTTGGGTTTTTATGTTACAGAGTGTTTGGGCCAGAGCATGTGTGAGGTGTGATAGAAGGAGCCCTTCTGGTCTTTCACGGAGGACATGAACTTGTTCTTCGAGGACAGCCAGTTGATGGCTCCCCAAATGGCGAAGGGTGTGCTGATGAACGCCACCTTTCAGTCATTCATCGCCAAATGCCCAAACGAGGAGATCCTTACAGCGAGGATGAGCGAACACGCTGCCCAGGTTGATTTCTTCTTTTTTTCTTTGGGGACTTAGGAAAATTTTCTTCTGAGTTTTTGTTGCCCTCTAACCCTTACTCGGGGCTTTTTTTTCTGCAGCTCCTGGCATACAGTGGATATTTTCGAGCTTGGGTGGCAAAGCAGACTGAGGCTCGTTCTCAATTTGAGAATTCACTGAGGAGGGCGAGGGAATTCTGTTCCAAATACGCCCTCAAGTACAGTGAACTGGACAAAATCGCCGAAGAGGAGGTGGAGAATCTTCGGGCCGAGTTCCAGGAGAGTTAGAAAGTGCTCATTCTTGAATTTTTGGCCAAGGTTGAGGACCTAGGCACAAAGTGTGCCATTCTCTCTTTGGAGAACGAAGTCCTTCAGATGGAAAAGGAAGATGACGCTGAAAGCCTTACGAAGGCACTTGCTTTGAACACCGATCTCCAAGCTGAGGTAGATTTGTTGAGGAAGGAGACCAAGAAGAAGAAGAAGAAGAAGCTCGAGAGGGAGGTTGCTGAGCTCACTTCCGAACTAGCGACTCTCAGTGCCGAGAAGGACCAGTCTGACCAGATGACGAAAGTGTCTTTCCAAGATGGTTTTTGTCTGGCCTGTCATCATGTCCTTTCTCGGCACCTCAAACTCGACCTCTCCTTCCTTGCTGCTTTGATTTTCCCAAAGAGCCCAGGTGGACATGGTCAAAGTTGGAGTATCTCAACCTCCCGCCTACTGTACCCACACCTTCGGATGCTCCCATTCAAGAGAAAGATGCCAACACTGAGGAGGTACCGGAAGCTCAGGCTCAACAATAGGCTTTTTCTTCTTTCTTTTTCTTGTAATTTGCTCTCTTGTACCACTGCATCCGAGCTATGAATGAAATTTCTTTTTTCAAAGGTTTAGCTGAGTTCCTGCTCTTTTCTTTGATCACCATTCTTTGGAAGCTTGTATGATTTTACGTGTATGTCTTCGGCTAACATCTACGTTCAAAATCATGCCTTCGGGAAGCTTTGTACTGTACCTCTTTTAGGGAAATTTTCCATTACATGGACCATTTTCTCTTTTCTGAACGTATTCCGCCGAGCCTTAGGCTTTGCTAGGGAACTAGCACCTTCGGGAATTTTCTTTTTTCTCAGAGTCAATACACTAGGACCCCTTTCCAGCAATGTGACCATATTCTATTTATACGTATGCTTTTATTTACCAGCGATTTCGGAGAAGAGTAATCACAAGGTTTTCCTAAAAAAAAATGTCCAAGTGTAGAATTTTTTCAAAGAATCTGAATGCCAAGTGTTTCTCAACTCTACTCCTTCGGCATCACCTAATTTATAGACCCCTGGGCGGATTTCGTTGAGGACCAGATAAGGTCCATCCCAGTTTGCCCGAAGTACCCTATCTGATGGCCTTCGCGGCTCAAATTCGGCCTTTCGGAGGATGAGGTCCCTTTTCTTGATTCCTTTTTTCTTCACGTGCAAGTTAGTAGCATCAGCTACTCTTTGTTGAAAAGCCTTCCTCCTGAGTTCGGCCATTTCCCGGTGTTCTTTGGCGAGGTCTAATTTTGCCCTCAAGCCAAGGTTGTTTCCTTCTTTGTCGAACACCTGTATTCTTACTGAAGGCTATATGACCTCAATGGGAATAATGACTTCTGTACCGAACACGAGCGAGAAAGGAGTTTCTCTTGTGGCCCTTCGGGGATTTGTGCGATAACTCCATAGTACACTTGGGAGTTCCCCTGGCCATTTCCCCTTTGGCTCTTTTAGGCTTTTCTTCATACCATCTTTTATTGTCCTATTGGACACCTCAACTTGCCCATTAATTTAAGGATGGGCTACCGGGGCGAAGTGTAGTTTTATGCCGAGGTTAGTCACGAATTCTCAGAACCCTTTATCGGTGAACTGGGTACCATTGTCGGCCACTATTACCCTTGGTATGCCAAATTGACATATGATGTTCTTCCAGATGAACTTCTGGGTATCCTTCACCGAGATCGATGCCAAAGGCTCTGCTTCGACCCACTTAGTGAAGTAGTCTACTGCAACTATGCAAAACTTCACTCCCCCGGGGGCGTTTGGGAGAGGTCTAATGAGGTCAATACCTCAGACGGCGAAGGGGCAAGGGTAATTTGCTGAAGTTATCTTTTCCGAGGGTAACCTCTGGATGTTGGCGTGTCTTTGGCAACTGGCACATTTTTGAACAAATTGCCTTACATCCTTTCTTATGGTAGGCCAAAAGTAACCTTGGCAAAGTAGTACTCCTGTGAGGGCGTCTGTTCCTATATGGGAACCACAGGCTCCCTCATGAACTTCTTCGAGGATTGTTCTGACATCTCCTTCACTTATACACCTCTGCAAGGGGGTTGCATTAGCTTGTCTGTATAGTTCCTCCTCGATGAGGAAGTATCTCCCAGAGCATTTTCGTACTTTTGTGACCTTGGCAAGGTCTTCGGTGAGTGCCGAAATTGCAAGGTATTTCTTGATGGAATCTTTCCATCCTTCTCCCAAGGGTGCTACGCACATTATCTCTGTGATGGGTTGACTCAGGACCTCGGTGTGTTCTTTGGACTTGGCCAAGGTGTCAACTTCAGCATTATCTCTTCGAGGCACATTTTCTATATGTACTGAGTCAAATTCTTTTATGAGTTTGTTGATGAGGTCATGATATTTTGCCAAGGTTGGAACCTTTGCAGTGTAATCTCCTGTCATTTGCCGGACTAGTAGCTGTGAGTCGCTGTGGGCCTTAAGGTTTCTCACACCAACTTTTCTAGCCAGTTTTAATCCTGCTATGGGGGCCTCATATTCGGCGATATTATTGGTGACATTAAAACTGAATTTCATGGCTTTGGTGGCTTCCATACCTTCGGGCCCTCGGAGAATCACTCCAACACCTTGCTGTTCGGTGCCTGAGGCACCATCGAGAAAGAGTTTCCACTCTGGTTCAATCCTTATCAGGTCTTTTGAGGTGATTTCAGCATTCTCGATTTCTGGGACTTTGGTGATGTGTTGGGTTTCAGGAGCCAAACAGCGCTACGGAATTTAACCGAAACCCTCCATGATCCAAGTGAAACGGGGTAAACTGGGTGTTCAAAAATTTTCATACCTAATTTTATCTCTCACTTAACCGTAGAGTCCAATCACAAAACTTGAACAGTTGACATGTTCAAGCTCTCTATGGTATCCACACGAGCCTTTCGGGATCACCACGCTTCCACCACGTCCCGATAGATGCATTTCTCTTGCGTTCGCTGTGCTAGCTTGCGTCCTCCAAGGAATTGCAAGAGAAGAGTGTGGCTGTCCTTTTCTGTGGTTAAGGCAAGGAGACCTGTGAATTTCTCACTAGAAGTTGTATTTATAGTGAGACTCAACTTCCAGGCCTAATGGGTTTCTAAGCCGTAATCCAATTAGGCTTTAATTTCAGGCTTAATAATGGCTCAACTATTGGGCCCATTATTAATACGAAATTATTGTGAAACCAAAACCCAAATTATTAGCCCATGCACTCTAATGATCCAAATAGGTTTATGTGTGCGACCCAATAGGCTATTACCACGTTGGCAATGATCATAAATCGCATTTATGATCATAAGTAGTGAGTGGTGTCTAGCAACACATCATTGCTACCCAAGTGACAAGATTGTCAGTGATTCGACTAAACCTTTATGATCATCACCGATATATGCCATTGTCCCTTTGTCCAAGATATCAAGACTAAGCACGAGACATGGAATATGTCACTCTCGTATAGCCCAATCTTTGGTTTCTTGATTACCGAGTAGACCAACTTAAACAGATGACATTGATATCGTACATCAACTCATCGGAGCATGGCCATGCATTTCTAAGTCTCACTCTATCAAGGGGCCCGAAGATATCACTCCCGTTACATAGAAGGGACAAATCCCATCTTGATCATACAAATCCCTCTGCATGATATGTGACATACCCAATGACCTCCTTCAAGTCCACTCAGTTACGAGCAACAAAGGAAAGTATCAAAGTATGTGACTCACATGTAGGGAACCTTGATGATCTTAGGTCGAAGGACTACATATACCATGATCACTATGAGAATCACTTATGACACTCATATAACGATCCATGAAGTGTTCTTGTGGTGGGTCAGTCCAGTACACAAGTTCTCCAACTTGTACCCATATGTAGACTACATATCTCATATTAGTCTCCACATATGCTAGTCATTATGTATTATTGCAACCCGCTTCACAATAATACTAGACTAGGGACATTTAAGAATATCATTATTCTAGGGTTACAATTTTGTTTATTACATTACGCAGAAACAAAACAACGAACATAATTGCTGGATTAATGCCTTAATAAAATATCATGACTCAATGCGCAAAAAATACAATCATCTCATGATTGGCTTTTTGGGCACAACACTAACACGATGAAGTCTACCAATGCTTGGGCTTTTATTGCCTTTCTTGGCTCGTAAGTGATGTCATATTCTTCGAGCTCGATACACCATTTTGACAGCCTTCCCGAATGCTCTACCTTCTTCATTATGTCACGAAGAGGTACGTTACTTCGGACAATGATGGCATGTCCTTGAAAGTAGGGTCGTAGGCATCTACCTGCGAGTACTGTGGCATAAATAGATTTTTGGAGCAATGGGTACCTAACCTCGATGCCGTGCAGGGACTTGATTACATAATATACCAGCCATTGCCTCCCTCCCTTTTTTCTCACTAGGACTGAACTCATAGCTTTTTCAGTGACGGCAAGGTAGAGGATGAGAGGCTTTCTTTCCCAAGGTTGCCGACGTGTTGGTAATTGGTTTAGCTAGCTTTTAAGCTCATCCCAAGCTTTCTAACATTCTTGGTTCCAAGGGTGCTCCTTGGTTCCGGAGTTGCCTTCATTTTTTGTTGCTTTAGTAAGCACCTTGAAGAATGGCTGACATTGGTTGCCGTACCTGGAAATGAATTTACTAAGAAAAATGATTCTTCCGGCAAGCCGTTGTATATCTTTAGTGGTTGTAGGTGTTCAAAATCCTAACAAGGCTTTGACCTTTTTAGGGATGGCGTTTATTCCCTTTTCTGACACCATGGACCCGACGAACTTTCCTGCGTTTACTCCAAACACGCACTTGTCGGGGTTAAGGTGAATGCCGAACTCCTGAAGTCGTTGGAAGGTTTTGTCTAAGTCCAAGATATGATTACTAGGGATTCTTCTCTTAACTATCATAGCATCGACATACACTTCCATGTTCGTCCTGATCTGGGAGTTGAACACTTTATTCATCAACCTCTGATAGGTAGCCCCTGTGTTCTTATGCCCGAAGGGCATCCTGACATAGCAGTAGGTACTAACTTCGGTGATGAAGGTGATTTTTTCTTCATCTTCGGGGTTTATTCAAATTTGTTGATACCCGCTGAAGGCATCAAGGAAACTGAGAATACCATATTTGGCGGTTGAATTCACCAATTAGTCTATGGCTGGCAAAGGGTAGAAGTCCTTTGGACAAGCATCATTCACGTTCTGAAAATTGATGCACATTTGAAGCTTTTTATTCCCTTCTTTTGTGGCGATAACAACGTTGTTGAGCCATTCAGGGTATTTAACTTCTGTTATTACCCCTGCCTCCATCAGACGCTTAACTTCCGTTTTAACGAAGGAGTTCTTATGAGCCAACAAGTTTCATTTTTTTTGCCTATGGTGGATTATGCTGAGGTTAACCCCGGGCATATCTTTCGGAGAGTAGGTGAATAGATCTTTGTTCATTAGTAAGAAAGATACATGCCTATCTTTGTCACTCTTGGCCAATTTCTTCCCACTCGGGTGTTCCGGCCAGGGACCAGCTCTACATCTTTTGTTTCTACTTTTTCCAACTCTTCTACCACCTCTTTTGCTGTCTTTTCACCTGTCATGATGGCTCTTTCAATAGCCGAAGTCTGTACTTGGACCTTCCCTGGGCTTTGTCTAGCCTTGGTGAAGACCCTCCTGACCTCGGCTTGGTCAATGAAGATCTCCGCATCTCCTTCTCTAGTTGCGTAGGTGACTGTTAAGTACTTTACATCTGGGCAGATGTGGAGATTGCCTTGAGTTTGCCTTTCGAGGATGGCGTTGTATGATGAGGGAACATTAATGACGATGAATCTGATCATAACGGATGCGAACAGTTCCTCCTGACTCTGAGGTGAGGTCTCTTTCAGCATTAGGGGCAGATCGATGTATCCGAGAACTGGGAGCTCGGATGGCCCCACCCTAAAGGTGGGGGAATTGACTGTGTTGAGGTCGCCTTTTGAAATTCCTAGGTTAGGCAGCAGGTGTGAGAAGATGACGTCGGTGTAGGAGCCATCTTCCAGAAGTACTGGTTTGACGTCCCAACTCCCTATCCTTGCCATGACAATGAGTGGGTCATCGTGGGGGAACTTCACAGTGGACCCGTCTTTGCAAACAAGCCTTTTTGGCGTGTTCCCATACTCCATTATGGAGATTTCTCTTATCATTCTTTTCCTTTCAGCCGAGGGTATCCCTATAGTGATCGTTTGGATGACCCTTGCTGATGGTGGCGGATTCTTTCGAGGACTTCGGTCTCAACGTCTGTCGGAGTCATATTCCTCATCGTCCCCCCTTCTTTGTTCTTCCTTTCTCCCTTTCGGAGAAGGCATTCGCAAGTATCGGTGAAGTTGGCCTTGCTTTATTAGAGACTCGATGTACTTCCTTAGCTAGAAGCAGTCTTCGGTGTCATGGCCATGATCTTAGTGGAATTTGTAGAAATTCCTCATGTTCTTCTTGTTTTCCGAAGTCATGGCCTTTGGCCTTGGAACTATAGTCCCTTGCCTTTCTAAGGCCATAAGAATGCTGGCCCTCGTGGCGTTCAAGGGAGTGAACGTCATTGGACTTTTACCCCTTTGTTTTCGGGGCCATCCTCCAACCTCATTCTGGTGATGAGGCTGGTGGCTTAGTCCTTCGGGCAGAGGGTGTTCCACCTTAGGTGCCCCCATTCTGAGTTCTTCGACCATTATATGCTGTTCGGCCCTTCTGTAGAACTCCCCGAGAGTGTCTGGGGGGTCCTTGGAGAACTCAATAAAGAGTTGGGAGTCTCTCCGAAGTCTTCTTATCATTGCGAGGATGCGAATCTCGGGCCGAAAGTCAGTTACACTTAGTGCTTCTCGGTTGAACCTTTTGACGTAGTCGCGAATGGTTTCCCCACTTCACTGTGCTATGTCGAACATCTGTACCGGCATCTTGGCCGTTGGCCTGTTACCAATGAACTGTTGGGTAAAGGCAGTACACAGCTCCTAAAAACTCAACAAGGTTTCGTTGGCTAGGAAGTTATACTATGTCGTTGCTGGACCGGAGAGGGTCACCTCGAAACATTTGCAAAGGGTAGCATCATCTGCATCATGGAGCACCATGCTTCGCTTGTACTTTGTCAGGTGCACCTGGGGGTCACTACAGCCGTCGTAGGTTTCCAAGTGGGGCACCCTAAAGTCACTAGGCATGGGTGCCTCCACCACTTCCCATACAAAGGGTGACTCTTCTATGGTATAAGTGTCGGACAATCTTGACCAGACTGCTTTTTGGGAGATCTGCCTCTCAACCTTTTCCAGTCTTCCAAGGATATTCTCCATGAAGGTAGCTGTGTTAGCTTCCCCTTGCTAGCTGGTGGTCACCGACAATGGTGAACATCTTCTCCTTCCCTGAGAGTGACTTCGGTGGAGAGGAGCCTAGGACCTTCGGTACGGGGACGAACTCCGCTGATAGGAGGTCCTAGTTTTCTTTGGGCCCCTTTCTCTGGTGGGTCGTACCCTAGGGGGCACGTCCTCCGTAGATGATGCGTCGTGAGAGCCTTCACTCCTGGAGCTCTAGTGGGTGGACCTCGAGCTCCTCTCCCGGCGCGCTGCCGAGGGGAGGCCCTTTGGACTGAAGGAGGGTGGGGCCACCTCTGGTCGATTTGCTGAGTCATTTCAGTGACGATGGAGTGCTGGAAGTCTCATAAGAAACCTAACGTCACTGTTAGAGGGCAGTCATCCTCCGGTGTAGAAGCCTCTGCAGTGGGCTGGTTGGTCGCCAGCTGCGCCTCTGGCACAGAGGGGGACTTCAGGAGCCCCTTGTCTTTGGAATGCTGAGTCTCCACGACAGTGACCTGGGAAAGGGTTCCCACAGACGGCACCAAAAGATGCCCTTCTGCATCTTCGTTATGCAACATGGTGAGCCAGGAGCAGGAACTTCTCGTGAGGGAATGCCTGGATAAGGGGTCTCCGGTGGGAGGAGGGCTGCAGGGACTCAAAAAAGCAAGGGTCAGGAGCTCCCCGGAGTATTTTCCGGGGGAGGAACGTCCGACGCCCAAGTCAGTGTTTGGAAATGGAGAATAAGCAGGGAGTGGAGAGATTTTTCCTTTAGGGCCGGATCCCCTTACCTGGGGTGTTTCTCGAATATTTACAGGGTGGTGCACAGGAGAAGTACGTTTGCTATAGCCTGCCCAGATCGTGACACGTGTTCGGTTAGATGTGGTCCGTACCTTGGGAGAAGGGGGGCCTCTAGCTGGCCATAGCCGTTGGGTCAGGAGCCTAGGGCGGCGTGTCAGAGCATGTTCAAGGGTGGTGTGTCGAGGACTATACGAGGGCGGCGTGTCAGAGGCTCCTCAGCCATTTTGTCGTACACCCACGTGGCTTTTTCAGGGGACCGAACTCCCTCGGAGTACAGAGCTCATTCAAGGAGGTGAGCTCCATTGGAGGGAGGTCCCTTGTTTGCACGTGGCACCTTCGGTTGGGCTCTCCCGAGGTCAGGCTCAGGTACCTGATGATGGCACTTCGTGTACGTGCCCCGAGGGTAGCCTAAACAGTATCCGAATGTGGTTTTGAGCACGTGAGGTCGGCGCAAGGTCACCCTCGGGGAGGGTGGTGACCCCTTCTGTCTGAAGTTAGTCCCTTGGGCTTCCTGAGGGTAGTGCCTATCCGGCTTGTCCGAGGGTGCTAAGGCCCTCTTTTTGCCAGAGTTTTATCGTGTCTTGTTTCGACTGGAGGTGGTGCACTGGCCAAGGGTGGTGCGCACACGCGAAGTCCTGAAGGGGGCGATAGCCCTTTGGCTATCAAGCTGCCTGCTAGTGAATCCTCACTTCTATCTTTTGACTAGGTTGACACGTCACTTTGGGCTAGGCTTGGATAGGTCTGTCAGCTGTCAGAAGGTGTGCCCTTGTTTCTTGCATCAGGTGACACATGTCATCAAGTGACTGGCAAGCGGTCGCGTCCGTTACATTAGTTACGTCCCTTCGCCTATGAAGGGTCATTTTGGCAATGCTTCGCCTGCCTCCTTTGGTCTATATAAACCCTTCCTCCTTCAGATTTTTTCACACTTTTCAGTTTTCACTCTTTTTTGCTCTCTATTTTCTTCTTTTCTTTTTCGTTTTTTGGCGGTGGTACTAGCGGTGGAGCAATTTTCAGAGAGTTTGTGGTGGTTTCCGAGGTTACTGTCTTCGTTCCGAACTAGGTGGGTCTTCTTCTGAAGTGCTTTTCGTTTGTTTCGATTCTTTCCCCTCCTTCTTGCCAAGGTTAGGGTATTCTTTCTAAACATCTCTTCTTACCATATAAAAGCTCACGCCAATCTTGAGAGTTGGCTCCCACTTAACTCTTATACGTGCTGTGCCACTTCGAAAAAAGTGAAGAAGTGGTTGGCTAAATTTTTTCTCCATTCCTACTCTGTCACCAGGCTACCTAGTCCTAGTATGCCTAGCTATGCTCATCATTTAGATGAGGTTACCATATTCAGGGATCAGCTGAAGGCAGGACTTCGTTACCCCCCTCCAAAGATGGTTTGTGACTTTTGCCAATTTCATGGCATAGCCGTGAACCAACTTCCCCTAAACTCCTACTCCTACTTTAATATTTTTCATTGCATGTGTGGGGTCTTCGGCATAGAGCCTGTCACACCACACACAGGCCCTGGCCCAAAATTTCAAGTTTCACTCCCAAACCCATAACTTACTTTCAAGTTCTTCAATTCAGCCAAACAACCAAAGTTACTATTAAGTCTTATTTTCTTAAGGTAAAAAGCCTGGGAGGTGGCCCAGGAGGCTTATGATTAAGTCCAATAATTTACTTGCAGCAGAAGTAATGCCCAATACCACTAACTTGCAAAACAAGCAAGGCTTTAATAGATTACTTGCATGACAAGCAAGGCAACACTTAGTGAAAATTAAGTGCTTAAATGGTGTGCAATCAAGTCTGCTACCTAAATGGTAACTAAGAAGCTCAAGATAGTCACTTTGTTTTGAAAACTCAAGTTTATGTGCACATGTACTTCTCGGCCATAAAAGATACACAAGGAGATTTGCATGATTTCATACCTCACAATACATAAACAAGCATAAGTCCATAACTAATCACATGGAGATGCCAAACTTTGGCCCAAAGCATCAACCATATATACATGTCCAAGGCCATATAGAAAACATACATATAACTTCGCTACACAAGCACACCAAGTGCCCCCACAGACTAGGCATCCAAGACCCATATATGTACACACAAAATGGTAGTCTACCTAGTAATCTACATGGCTATATGCCAAGATTCAAAAGACTTCCATGCCAAGTTATAGCACAAACCCGAGACCACTAATGGTCAAATAGCACCTTAAGTATCCCATACAGTAACACACACTGCAACACCAACCTATAGCCATATTCATAGTCATGAAGGTGAAGACTATGATCAGAGTGAGAGTCCACATGTCCATACTGCTTTCCTAGACAGGTCCCAACACTACAAGCCTGTAAACTTAGCACATAAGTCTCTGCCAACTTATAAACTAAGACTTGTAATGTATAGAACCAATAAGCCAAGCACACATTGGCACATACCTTGACAAACAAGCAAGCTAGCACAATTGCACAAGCACAAAGCAAGTAAAACTACTCAGGCCGAATATCTTTCCCTGAAAAACAAGTATGATGGGCAGTGAGTATATAACTCAGTAGAGTTCACTTTCAATACCAACTCAATTAAGAGTCTATTTAGTTAAGCCGAGTATACACTCAAGGTTTAACCTCCCATTAGCTCAATATAACCTGCAAAACAAACATAAAGACAAGGAAAACCCAACATATACATATACATGCTAAATAACCAAGACATATAAGCCACAATAACAAATGTTTGGTTAGCAAGAACAAAGAATTCACCAAAGCACACAATAAGCCACACACACACCACAATGCCTATTCGGCCAAATCTCCATAACATGTGCTTTTGTGCATTTTGCATAACAAACTTCATCCAACACTTCACTTCCACTAGAGCTCCAAAATGTCTAGCAAATAGGCCACATTTACTAGCATTTCTAGCACATGTCCATAGTTAATTAGCTAATCAACACCATAACCGAATCAATTGTCAATAGCCCATCAAGCAACCAAGATCATATAGCACATTTTAACCATCACTTAGTTACTCTAAACACTTGAATCATGGTATATTACCAAGCAATAAAAGTGTTAAGTGAACCCTACCTCAAATATGCTTTTGGCCAAAATACCAACTTCCAAACCGTGATGTTCTTCACCAAATTTGCCTAGCACATAACCATTTAGGCATCAACAAACCTTGTTCATGGAAGAACTACCATGTAACCAAGGGAAAACACAAAGTTACCTCAGTTCAAGCTTTCGGCCAAGTACCAACTTTCAAGCCAAAGTGTTCTTCACTCAATTGGCCTAATATAACATCAATTAAACACCATTACTCCTTGTTCATGGAACATAGACCATGTATTCAAGGAAACGTCAAAAATTACCTCAAACCCTAGCTTGATTTGGCTCAGCCTTCTTGATTCTTCAAGTTCAAAGCTTGAACTTGAGTGATGTAGTGCGAAATCAAAGCTTGCTAGCTTGTCTCCTTTAATTTGCCTCTAATCTTGCTTGAATTCGAGATCATAATTGAGAGAGCTCAAGAACTCAACTCTCAGCCAAGGCAAACAAGAAACCCAAGATGGAAGCAAAGTAACTAATGGAAGCATGTATAACCGGTCTTAAGCCACATGGGCTTAAACATGGCATTAACATTCACTTTCAGCTCCAACAAGTTTGCATGGTTCAATGGAGGCCTCACTTGCTCACGGTCACATATGTACCATTCAATCACGTGTTCACTTAGGCACTTAGGTTTCTTCATGGCTTATAATGCCATGCACAAATCAACACAAGTCCCAAGGTGCCATTTCTCCCATATAAAACCGGCCAAGTAACTAGTGTGAACACTAGTTAGTCTAACTAAAGTAATGATAACTTCTACCTTAGTGGAAGACATGATATGACTAGTTATCATTGTTGTCCACCATAATTTGGTCTAGTATTGCACTAGTCACCATATAAACTTGCATGGCCAAAAATGCTCACTTGAACTTTGTAGTTTTAATTGTACCACCAAGTTAAGTGTGCAATTTGGCCCCCTTTTCTTTGATTTCTGTTATTGTTCCTATAGTCAAGTTTCTGTGTGCAATTAGGACCCAAAAGTTCCCACCTTTGCACATACATCACTATACTAGTTTCCACAATCCTTCACATTATTCCTTTTTGTTCCTTGGCCTAAGCCAAGCACTTAGGAGGCGAGCCTAACAGAGCCCTACTTTATATTTTTTTATACAATACTACAAACTCCACCCCATTCCAATGGGCGGGTTCCCTTGTGGATCTGGGAGCAAGAAATATACGTTCACCTTCAAAACAAAGGATAGCTGGCAAGGGTGGCAGAAGTTGTACTTTTTTCTGAAGGTGGATGAGCGATGGAAGCATGTGTCAACCAAATGGGCTTTGAGGACTCTTGATACCAATGTAGTAGACCCGAAGAAGGTCTTAACCTTAGAGGTAGAGTCCTAATTTAAAGAGTTTGATAGCCATATTCAGTTTGTCAAGGATTGGGACCCCGAGGGCCCTCCACATTCCTTATACCCCTTTCTTAGCAGATGGAATTTCATGACCGAAGAGGTACTTCAGGAACTTGGGGTAGTTAAGGAGCATGTTACTGATGAAGGTATGCTAAAGCTCTTGGTCAATGGGAAGAATGCATGGTTGGTGAAGCTCCTTCAGGGCGAACTCACGTACTCGGCACTTCAACAAAGTAAGCCCCTTCCCAGATTTTGTCATTTATACCATTCTGTACTTACACTGATGTTCTTCTGTTTGCAGAGATGGGTGACAAGTCTGCTGCTTTTTACAAAAGTCTGTTCCTCGGTTAGGTCGAGAACAGAAAGCAGGAAAAGAAAAAGGTAGCCCCTAAGAGGAATAAGGCGCTGGGTGGTTCTTCTTTAGCGTTGAAGTCAAAGAAAGCCAAGGAGGACTCCCTTCCACCTCCGCTCGAAGGGGAAGTAGAGGTGCTAGATCAAACTCCCGTTTGTGGCGACGCACCTTTAAAACCGGCCATTAGTTCTACCCTTTTAAGTCCCATTACGGCTGTCGAGGTGTTGGGGACTTCGGTCAAGGTGCTTTCAACTGAAGAACTGCAAGAGCGCCAAGGAAGAAAGGGGAAAGGTATTCCTACCGAGGTCCTCGATGTCATCGACTCTGAGGGAGACGACGCTGAACTTCCCCTAGGTTTGTCCCTTAGCCATTCCTCTATGAGTTTAGGAATTTTTGGCATTTTAAACCATATAGACGAATGGCTAAAGGATAACATTTTGATGGAACTTCGACATGACTTTCCAGGGGAAGGAGCGTAGGCACCATGGGTGGAGGACCATGCTTGGAAGAGGGCAATTTGGGACTCCAAAATACTGAGGGACAAAGGTCCAAAAGAGCCCTTCTAGACTTTCATGGAGGACATGGACCTGTTGTACGAGGATAGCCAGAAGATGGCCCCTCAGATGGTGAAGGGCATTATGACGAATGCCACCTTTTAGTCCCTCACAGAGAAGTGTCCGAATAAAGAGGTCCTTGCCTTAACGATGAGTGAACAAGCTGCCCAGCTAGACTTTAACCCTCCAGGACTTAGAAAATTTCTAAGCCTTTGTTGCCTTTTGACCCTTATTTAGAATCTTCACCTTTTACAGCTGTTGGCGTACAGTGGGTACCTTCGGGCTTGGGTGGCTAAGCAATCTTCTGTTTGAAGTCGGTCAGAGGAGAGCTTGGCCAAGGCCAAGGAACTTTTTTCCAGGTCGGTCCTCAAATATGGCGAGCTTAATAAAATCACGAAAGAGGAGTTGGCCAACCTTCGGCCGGAAATGCTAAAGAGCCAAGGTGAACTTGTGGAGGATTTTTCCTTCAAGGTGTCAGGCCTCAGCATCAAGGTGATATTTTTTGACCTTGGTGAACAAGGCTTTTCAGAAGAAGAAGGAGGAAGTCGTTGTTGACCTTCTGAAGACATTGGGGCTCAATGTCAAACTATAAGCCAAGGTTAATCGGCTGAAGAGTGATAAGAATAAGAATAAGAGAACGCTGGACGATGAGGTCAAGGTCCTCAAGAAAGAGTTGGAGGACTTGAATGTGGCAACGGCTAATTCTGATGAGGTTACTAAGTCCTCTTATCAGGATGGTTTTTGCATTGCTCGGCACCAAGTCTTGTCCAAGTTCCCTAACCTCGACCTTTCCTTCCTTGCAGCTCTGGACATTCCAAAAGGACAATCATCGGACTGGTCGAGGGTAGAGTTCCTTAACCTTCCCATTCCCCATCATTCAATAACCAAAGTTGGTGCGGACGAAGAGGCCGAGTCAGAAATGACCCAACCGAAGATGCTGAAGACCCCAAAGATGGGCAAGACAAGCAATAGACGCCTCCTTTTCCTTGCCCTCTTTCTTCTTTGTTTGGGGAGTTCTACACCTTGTACTTTTCACATTGAAATGTTAATGAAATGGAACTTTTCTTCAAAATTTTGACTAAGTTCCTGATTAATACGACCTAGGATACTGTCTTCGTCCTTCAGCATTTTAACCATCTTTGACTATGAGTTATATTATTCTTGTAAAGACTTAGAAAGTTAGTCCCTTTGAAGGTTTGAAGACCATCTTCGGTCAACCTTCTTTGGAAAACTTCGCTTTCAAGAATATATAACTACCTTTGGCACCAACCGTATTCAGTCGATCACCTTCGGTTAAAATTAATTTATGCAAAAATAGGTAAACACCTTCGGAATCGGCCATATTCGGGAGTGGCCATATTCCATCTTCAGTACAAACTATGTTCGGTTGACTATCTTTGACGAAAATTGGACAATTTTACTCATGCACTTTCTGAAATTACCTCATTCGATTTTTTCCCCCTTCGGCACCAACCATGTTCGATCAGTCACCTTCGGTAGAAGCAGTACAATTTTTCCCTTGAAAAGTTTCCTAGTGTAGAATTTTTTCAAAGAACCTAAATGCCATGTATTTTTCAATTCTCCACCTTCGGTATCACCAACTTGTAGACTCCTAGGTGAACTTCCTCGAGGACCAAATAAGGTCCACACCAATTTGCCTGAAGTACTCCATGAGATGGCCTTCGGGCTTTAAATTCAACCTTTCGAAGAATGAGGTCTCCTTTCTTGATTCCTTTACACTTGACATGCTGGTTCATAGCAATGGGTACTCTTTGCTGAAAAGCTTTTCTTTCAAGTTCGGTCATCTCTCTATGCTCGTCAACGATTTCCAACTTGGTTTGTAATCTGAGATGGTTCCCTTCTTCATCGAACACCTGTATTCTGATAGATGGTTGTACAACCTCAATAGGGATAATGGCCTCTATGTCGAACACGAGTGAGAAGGGTGTCTCTCCCATGGCCCCTCTAGGAATGGTTCAGTAGCTCCACATCACACTCGAAAGCTCTCCTAGCCATTTTCCCTTTGCTTCTTTCAACCTCTTTTTTAGACCATCTTTTATCATTCTGTTGGACACTTCAACTTGTCCATAGCTCTGAGGGTTGGCGACCTGGGCGAAGTGCAATTTTATCCCGAGGTCAGCAGCGAATTCTTGGAAACCCTTATCGGTAAACTGTGAACCAATATCAGCTACTACCACCCTCGGAACGCCAAATCTGCATATATGATGTTTTTCCAGACAAATCTTTGTATGTCCGTCATAGATATTGCTGCTAAAGGCTGTACCTCGATCCAGCTGGTGAAATAGTCTACTATGACTATGCAATGATAACCGAAGAACCATCTCCTCTCCCAGTGCGTACTTCCTGCCGAAAGTATGATCATGAAGCCTGGCGTCACCCGAAAGAGACACTATCACTGACCTCGGAAGGAACGAAGCCAAGCACCCCAAACTTGGAACTTCGGCAAGAACGCCAGGGATCGCAAAGATGGTGCCGGCTCCCTCGGGGGACCGAACGGATCACCTTCGGATGCAGAGAATTAGCTATCACAAACAGAAGGGAATCTCCCCGAAGGTGGAACCTCCGAACAAGGGAACTGATAGCCAAACGCTATCGCCTCTATCTGGCCAAACTCCCTGCCACAAGAATGGCCAGAAGAAGCTGGCGCTACCCGAGAAAAGGTGTGATCATGCACCTCGGGAGATAGCCGAAGAGCTCCGAGCCCGGCACGCCAGGAAAACCCGAGGACACTACTTGCCCCCCTAAGGTTGTGAACAGATCGCCTTCGGAAAAGCGGCACCAGACATAGCGAGCCGAACATGATATCCCCGAAGGCGGAACTCCCTGAAACTGGGAACCCCCGAACTGAGGGCTTGTTTCCCGAAGAGGCTCTGTCCGTACCAAAGGACGACCTCACCCAGGGACCTCGGGAGTACGGCAGGAGCATTTATGGAAGCATTTAAGGAAGCCTCTGACACGTCCTTTCACAGACGTCACAGGCCGCCTCAAAAGGCGCTCTGACACACGGACGCCATCAGAATCACATCATGGCCCATCTCAGCACATGGCTCAAGGCAACCTGCTACCAGCTATCTGTCTCCTACGCCCAGAAATTCAGGAACATCCGACCGAACACGTGTCGCGATCTGAACGGGCTAGGCACTCCTATAAATACCAGGAATTAATACTTGGCAGGAGGTTGGTTGGCAAAACACTGCTCCCACACTCTGAGAAAATTACCAGGCAAGACTCTTCAGCCCTGTGTGCTATTACCTTAGCCTTTTTCTCAGCCAACCACTGACTTGGGCGTCGGAGGCTCCCCCCCCGGAAAAACACTCCGGGGGCCTCCTAACCCTTTGTTTCTGAGCTTTCAGGCACACTCCCTTGGGCGATCCATCCTCCAGGCGTTCTTCCTCCCAGAAGTCTCTCCACCAGTCACCATGACTATAAACGATGAGGCTCCACGCCATCATTTGGCGCCGTCTGTGGGAACCCGCTCTGAGATCGCCGTCATTGAAACTCGGCGTTCTAAGGACAAGGGGCTCCCAAAGTCCCCGTCCGCGCCTGAGACACAACCGGCTGCTGAGCAAACACTCCCAGAGACTTCTGTGCCCGAGGAAGACCGCCCTCTAGTAATCACTATGAGCTTCCTGAAAGACTTTCAGCGTTCGGTCGTGTCTGAAATGACACAGCAGATCGACCGAAGATGGCCACAGCAAGCACAGGCCCAGAGACTTCCCTCACCAGCACGCCCTCGGGAGAGAAGCCCGAAGTCCACTCATTGCAGTTTGGGAAGCGGAGATCCGCGCGAAGAATCGTCCACAGAAAATACTCCCCTCGGGAAACAGCCTGTGGGGCAGAAGAGGTCTGAGCGACCGAGGGTCTTGCAGCAAAGAAGTTCGCTGCCTGAGGCGAGGTCCCTGTCCCCTCAGTGCCGAACTCGCTCCCCGAAGAGGCGCCGGCAATCTCGCTTCCCTGAAGAAGGGCCTAGTGCCACAGTGCTTATGGAGAGGATATTAGCACGGATAGATAGGGTGGAGAAACAAGTGGCCAGAAAACCCGTTTGGGCCAGACTCTCGGGAACATGCTGCGAAGATGACTCCCCATTCATTCAGGCCGTTGTTGAGGCAGCCATGCCAGGTGACTTCAGAGTACCTCGGTTGGAGATTTATGATGGCCGTACTGATCCACAGGCCCATCTGACGAAGTACAGACGCAGCATGATAATGCACGGTGCTGACGACGCTACCATGTGCAAGTGCTTCGAAGTCACCCTCACAGGGCCAGCAACTGCATGGTACAATTCATTGCCTTCAGGGACCATTACTGAGTTCCAGGAGTTGTCCACGGCCTTCACGCAGCAATTCATTGGGAGCCGACCTACTGCGAAGATGCCTGTCCAGATGTTCGACATAGAGCAGAGGAACGGAGAAACCATCCGAGACTATGTCGAAAGATTCAATAGGGAAGCTCTGAGCGTCCCAGACTTCCGGCCCGAAATCCGCATTCTTGCCATGACACGGGGCCTTCGGCGAGACTCACAGCTATTCTACGAGTTCTCAAAGGACCCACCGGAGACCCTCGGAGAATTTTACCGAAGAGCAGAACAGCACATGACCGCCGAAGAACTAAGAATGGCTGGGCCGAAGTCTGATCACCACCGCGCCGAAGAGTCCAATCAACAAGCTCGGCATCCGACCGAACAAGCAGGACGACCTCGGAGGATGCGGGGAAGGAAACCCCAAAGTTTCACACCATTGAGCACTACACGGACCAACATTCTCATGGCGCTGGAAAGGCAAGGGACGCAGATTCGGCGACCAAGGGCCATGACCGCCGATAATAAGAAGAATGCAAAAAAGTTCTGCCAGTTTCATCGCGACCACGGTCATGACACCGAAGACTGCTTCCAGCTGAAGAAGTACATAGAGTCGCTGATAAAACAGGGCCAACTTCGGAAATACCTGAGGATGCCATCCCCGAAAGGGAGAAAAATGGAGGAAGAAAGGGCCGAAGATGAGGACTATGACTCCGACAGGCGGAGAAACCGAAGTCCAAAAAGGCGCCCTCCACCTCCGGCAGGGGTTATCCAAACAATCACCACGGGGCTCCCATCCTCGGAAAGAAAGCGAAAGGTCAGAGAAATTGCAATCACGGAATATCAAAATCCAGCAAAAAAGCTGGCCCGCAAAAATGGATCCACCATCGTCTTCCCCCACGACGATCTGCTGCTGATCATGGCGAGGATAGGGAACTGGGACGTCAAAAGGGTGCTACTTGATGACGGATCAAATGCGGACGTCCTATTCTCGCACTTACTGCCGAACTTGGGCATCTCCAGCAGCGAACTTAAGCCAGTCACCTCGCCCACCTTCGGGGTCGGACCATCCGAACTGCCTGTTCTCGGATGGATCGACCTCCCACTGATGATGAAAGGGACTTCGGTAGACGGAGCAGCTGAGTTGTACGCCTCCACAATGGCAAGGTTCATCGTCATGGATGTCCTGTCCTCGTACAACGCCAACCTTGGAAGGCAGACACAGGTAAGCCTGCACATTCGCCCTGATGTGAAGTACTTGACTGTCACATTCGCCACCAAGGATGGAGATGCAGAGATCTTCATAGACCAGGCCGAGGTAAGAAATGTGTTTGTGAAAGCACGAAAGGCTCCGGCAAACAACTCTACACAAATGGTGGAGGCAAAGGTGCAGGAGAAACACAAATGGTGGAGGCAAAGGTGCAGGAGAAAGGCAAAGGAGAAGATCCCGCAAAGGCAGAAACGGAAGCAGTAGATCTTGTCCCAGGACAATCTACCCGAATAGGGAAGAGCTTGGCCGAAGGTGACAAGGAAAAACTTGTATCCTTTCTGCTGGAAAATAAAGATCTGTTTGCCTACTCGCCAAAAGATATGCCGGGGGTGAACCCTGGCATAATACAGCACAGCCTCAAAGTAAGCCCGGAAGCAAGGCCTGTCCGGCAAAAGAAACGAAGCATCTCAGCCCATAAGGGCAACTTTGTCAAAACCGAAGTCCAGCGACTGTTGGAAGCCAAAGTTATCAGGGAAGTGAAGTACCCCGAATGGTTAAGCAACGTGGTCATCGCCACAAAAGAAGGTAGCAGCAAACTCCGGATGTGCATCGATTTCAGAAATTTGAACGATGCTTGCCCGAAAGACTCATACCCTCTGCCGCCAATAGATCAGCTGGTAGATTCAACTGCGGAATATGGGCTCCTAAGTTTCCTAGACGCCTTCAGTGGCTACCATCAAATAAGCATGGACCCCGAAGATGAAGAAAAAAACTGCCTTCATCACCGAGGGAGGAACATACTGCTATATCAGGATGCCCTTCGGGCTCAAGAATGCAGGAGCCACCTACCAAAGGTTGATGAACAAGGTCTTTAAGGACCAAATGGGAAGAAACATGGAGGTATATGTTGATGATATGGTAGTCAAGAGCAAGCTGCCTGGCTACCACGTTGCAGATTTAGAGGAAACCTTCCAAAAGCTCAGAGCCTTTGGGATTCGGCTCAATCCTGAAAAGTGCATCTTCGGGGTAACCTCGGGAAATTTCCTTGGGTACATGGTATCCGAAAGAGGCATTGACACTAACCCCGAGAAGATTAAGGCTCTGCTTGAATTCTGAACTCCTGCCACGGTCAAAGACGTGCAAAGGCTCACCGGAAGAATAACCTCCCTAACCAGGTTTATTTCTAGGTACGGAGATCGGTGCCGACCTTTCTTCAAAGTCCTAACAAAGGCAGCAAAAAGGGAAGGCGACCTCAGAAGGAATGATCATCCTTGGGATGAAGATTGCCAAAAGGCCTGGGAAGAACTCAAAGTCTACCTGGCCAGCCTGCCGACTCTGCGACAACCTCGGGAGGGAGAGCCACTCGTATTGTACCTCGCCGTCACGGAGAAAGCTGTAAGCTCGGTCCTCGTGAAAGAAGAAGGCCCAAAGCAATGGCCAGTCTATTACGTCAGCAAGTCCCTGCATGGCGCCGAAATCAGGTACCCTTTGCTTCAAAAAGCTATATACGCCTTGGTGCTTGCAGGAAGAAGGCTGCAACTGTACTTTCAGGCTCACCCCATCATCGTCCGAAGTAGTCTACCACTACGGGATGTTATGAAGAAAGTTGATCATTCGGGAAGGCTCTCCAAGTGGTGCATAGAGCTTGGCGAGCACGAAATCATATATGAGCCTCGGAAGGCCATAAAGGCCCAAGCACTGGCAGATTTTATCGCCGAAATACCCACCACTGAGGACAGCCACCAAGATCCGAACGAGGGTGAGCCAGAATGGACCTTGCATGTTGACGGAGCCTCGGGTTCCGAACACCAGGGAGCTGGAATAGTTATCAGAGGACCCGAAGGCCTGGAGGTAATGAAGGCTATCAAGTTCAGCTTCAGCGTCACAAACAATGTGGCTGAGTATGAAGCCCTCATAGCGGGATTACGCTTGGCCAGAAGGATTGGCGTGAGAAACTTAAAAGCTCACAGCGATTCCCAGCTGGTAGTTCGGCAGACGGCAGGAGATTATGGGGCGAAGGACCCAACCTTGGCAAAATACCACGAGCTGGTAGCAAAGCTCATCCAAGAGTTTGACGCCGTACGGATCGAAAATGTACCTCGGCGGAATAACACTGAGGCAGATTGCTTGGCGAAGTAAAAAACATACACCGAGGTGCTAGATCACCCGAGCATCTCAGTGCTGAGCATAGTGACCTCGGGAAAAGGATGGAAAGATCCCATAAAGAGATACCTCGCAGAAAATGTGCTACCCGAAGACCTCGGCGACGCTTCAAGATTGCGAAGACGCTCTGGCCGATTCTTCCTAATTGGCGAAGAGTTAAACCGACAGGGATATGCAAACCCGCTGCAAAGATGCGTGGATGAAGAGGATACTGAAATGGTCCTTGAAGAGGTCCACGAAGGCATGTGTGGTTCACATATTGGAACTGATGCCCTTGCGGCGGTGATACTTCACCAAGGATACTTCTGGCTTACCCTGAGAAAGGATGCAAGGCAGTTCGTCCGAAAATGCGGAAGTTGCCAGAGACATGCGAACATCCAGAGGGCACCCTCGGAAATGGTAACCTCGGCAGACTATCCTTGGCCCTTCGCTGTCTGGGGTATAGACCTTATTGGGCCACTCCCCTCAGCCCCCGGAGGCGTGAAATTCTGCGTGGTAGCAGTAGACTATTTCTCCAAATGGGTCGAGGCAGAACCCCTAGCAACTATCTCGGCAAAAGAAGTGCAAACGTTTGTGTGGAAGAACATAGTATGCAGATTCGGCATACCGAGGGTACTAGTGGTTGATAATGGATCCCAATTCATAGACAAAGGATTCCAGGAATTTATCAGCGACCTCGGAATAAAAATGCACTTCGCCCCAGTAGCTCACCCCCAAAGCAACGGGCAGGTGGAAGTATCTAATAGGACCATAAAAGATGGCCTGAAAAAGAGACTGGGGGAAGCAAAAGGGAAATGGCCAGGAGAACTCCAAAGCGTATTATGGAGTTACCGAACGACGCCCCGAAGAGCCACAGGGGAGACTCCCTTCTCACTCGTCTTCGGTACAGAGGCTATTATCCCAATAGAGATAGTTCAACCTTCAGTACGGGTGTAAGTATTTGATGAAGGTGGAAAGGACCTCGGCCTCAGAACCAAGCTCGACCTCGTCGGCGAACACAGAGAAATAGCCGAGCTGAGAAGAAAAGCTTTTCAGCAAAGAGTGGCCGCGACTATAAACTTACGGGCCAGGCCAAAAGAAATCAAGAAAGGAGACCTCGTTCTCCGAAAGGCTGACTTTGCGCCCCGAAGGCCATCCCACGGAGTACTTCGCGCAAACTGGGAAGGACCTTATCTGGTCCTCGCCGAAGTACGAAAAGGCGTGTACAAACTTGGCGATGCCGAAGGCGTAGAATTGAAAAACACTTGGCATTCAGACGCCTTGAAAAAATTCTACGCCTAAGCTTGAGCGAAGGAATCATACTGTACGAAAAATATTCTAAGTACAGAAGTATCTTGAGAAAATTTCTTAAGTGCAGAATTGTACGGAATTCCGTGAAGATGCTCGCGATGAACACAGATATGACTTTCCGAAGTCCCTTGAGCCATCACGCTCGGGAAAGATGGGAAAAAATCTCTCAGCGGTACTCGCCGTAATAAGCGCAGAGACAGTTTTCCGAAGTCCCTTGAGCCATCACGGTCGGGAAAGATGGGAAAAAATCTCTCAGCGGTACTCGCCGTAATAAGTGCAGAGACAGTTTTCCAAAGTCCCTTGAGCCTTCAAGCTCGGGAAGGATGGAAAATAAAAAATCTCGCAAAAGGTTTTTTAAGTCTTTTGAGCGAACATGCTCGGGACAAGGGGAAATGAAAATTTTTGACTGAAAGGTTTCCGAGGTCCTTCGAGTGAATGTATTCGGGACAAAATGGAAATGCAAAAAGACTTAGTCAAATTCTTCAGACTTTCCAAAAAGCCTCTGGAGTGAACAGGCTCGGCCAAGGGAAGGTAAAAGAGTTTCTTTGATTGCAGGTTTTCCGAAGTCTCTTGAGCAAATGCGTTCGAGGCAATGAAAATAAAGAAACTTGAAGAAACACTTAGCCAAAAAAGTCTTCATTAAGGAGTAAGCTGCTTTACAATAAAGAAGTGCCCGAAGAAGGAATACAAAATAGAAGGGAAGGAAAAGGGGCCCTAAAATAGCCTAAGGGTTCGCGGCGTCCCGAGAGCCACTCACTTGCCCGCCCTTTTCCACCACCTTTGGCGCTGGAATTGGAGGAGGAAGGTTCAAATGTTTGACCTTGGACCATTCCCACCGAGGTCCCCCAGGAATGTTTAGAGCCTCTAGAAAAGAGAGGTCCAGATCTGGGAACCTCTGGAGGACTTGGTGCCGAGCAAGGCAGAAGCCGTCCTGAAAGGTGACCTTGGCCATTTGATCAGACTTGTTCTTCTCAAGCTCGAGGTCGTCAAGCTCGTCCTTCAGATCCGCGATCTCCTCTTCCAGCGCCTTTATCTGCTCCTTTCCCTTCGGATCCTTCTTCAAGGACACGACCTCGGCTGCAAGGATGTTTTTCTCAGCTGTCAGCGCCAGTATGATCTTGTCAGATTCTGACTTATCCTTTAGAAGCTCCTCGTTGGCGGCCAGCATTCCATTTATCTGCTCGCCGAGGTCAGCAATCTTCTGGGAGGAGTCCTTCTCAAGTTCTTCTTTCTCCTTCCGGAACTCCTCCCGAAGGGCAGCAACTTTCTCCTTCGCAGCATCCGCTAGCTGCTGGTTTTTGGCGATCAACTCCAGGCGTGTGGCCTTCGCCTTTTCTAAAGTATCTAAGGCCGTAGTTCGGAACACAGCCTCCCTGGCCACCCGAACTCGGAGGTAGCCAGCATACCCCAGCAGCTGCGAAGAAGATAAACGCAAGGTCAGTAAGAGCCAAACACTTAGGAAAAAATTGAAGGAAATAGGTCTGAAGAGTATACCTGAGCAGCATGCTCGGTAACTTTCACGGCGAGATCGTTGTCCTCCGGATAGGTCGCCCCAATAGCCTTGAAGGAGGCCTCAGTAAGCACCCCCTTCGAAATTTCCTTCGCCATTTGAGGACAGTCCTCGGAGTACAAATTCATGTCCTCCGTGAACGTCCAGAAAGGCTCCTTTGGTATCTTCCCTTGCGGGATTTTGGCGTCCCGAAGAGCTCGCTTCCGAGCATGTTCGGCCGCCCAGTCAGGGGTAGTCAACTCCCCTGCATGGTAAGAATGAGAGGGAGATTAAAGACAAAGAAGGCAATCCAGAAAAAACAAAGGAAGTACACTTTGTCTGGAAACAAACCTGGTGGAACCTCGACAACGACGTCCTCGGAGTCCTCGGCCTCCTCGGTCGAAATGCCCTTGCCCTTCCGCCTGCGCCGCTCCTCGGCAGAAGGTACTTCTACCACTACATCAAGGAGGGCTTGCGACGCAGTAGGACTTTGGGGAGGGACGTCGGTTGGAGGGACGTCGGCGGAAGCAGGGACCTCGGCCGAATCATCAGGCGGCAAAGTGACAGCAACCTCGGCGTCCTCGTTTCCCTCCCCAATACTTTCCAAAGGGGAGGAAAGAACAGTCTTCTTCGCCCGTTTAGCCGAGGGACCAGCACCAACGGACTTCCGCCTTCGGGAAGCCGCCTTCTTTGTCTGCTCCCCCTTCTCCACTTGGCCGGAGAAAAGGGACTTGTAATAGGCGGCAGTCCCGTCGCCCATCTCTGAAAAAGGAGAGAAACATAAGCGTAAGTCCGAGGAAAAAACAGCAAAGGAGTAGAAGATGTCTCACTTTCGACAAGCTTTTCGAAAGAAATTTCCTCCTTAAGAAGCTTGACCAACCAGGAATCCTTCCCGGCGATGGCAGGAGCTGGCATCTTGAGGTCAGTCTCGTGCTCCTTTACCACCTTTAATTCCCGAAGGACCTCTTCGGTCATCAACTTCCAGTTGATTGGAAAAGGGTAAAGGGCGCACGGAGCGACCTCGGGATCCCAGTCAGAGACAGCCCGAATGCGGGCGTCGAAATCCCCGAACACGGGAGCCAACTCTGGGGTCAGCAGCATCCTCGGGTCAACAACGTCCACATCCAGTGTTCCCTGAGCCCATTTGGTCAGAACGTACGACCAGGCCTCGTCCATCTTCAGGAAGAAGAACTTCTGTTGCCACCCCCGCCAGTTGCCACCCCCGCCAGCTATCCTTAGTGGCGAAGGTGAACATGAATTTCTTGCTCCCGGATCCCCGAGGTAGCATGAAATAGAAGCCACCCTTCGGGACCACAGAGAGCTTGTAGTACTGCATAAAGATTATGAAATGGGGTTCTATCCCGAAGACGCCACACATGCAGAGGTAGGCGTTAAAATAGCAGAACGAGTTCGGGGGAAGCTGGTTCACAGCAATGCCATGAAATTTGCAGAACTCGCACACCATCTTCGGGGGAGGATACCGAAGACCGGCCTTCAGCTGGGCTCGGAAAACGGTAACCTCCTTACTATGGTTTGAAAAAGCATAATGGCTAGAACGAGGCAGCCTAGTAATGGCGTAAGAGGGAAGAAAGAATTTTTTCTTCCACCTCTCTAACTTTGCAGGGGTGGTGCAACAAGGATGGGCTAAAAGAGGCTGCCAGCTCTCAGGAATGGGCATTTTCGACATGAAAACGAGTTTGAAAACGGAAGAAAACAGTTTCCAGAGAAAAACTCAAAAGAACAGAGGGATCAAAACGCTCTGGAAAACAAAAACCCACCGAAAGATTTGCCAAAATCTGAGGACGCCGTCGTGAAAGTTGGCTGGAAAAAAGCTCTGATTAAGGTAGCTCCGCCACAGAAAGCAAGAAAGTGCAAGAACAGGGGCAAAGCAGAGAAAAGAGCAGAAGAAAAAGCAAAAGGAACTTATGATGGAATGGGCTATTTATAAGCCAGAGGTGGGTAACCGAAACATCGTCATAAGTACCCTTTGTAGGCGAACCGTCGCCGTAACTGCTCTCTGCACCTGAAAAGGCGCGCCCTCTGTAACCAACGCGACTCTCCTCCAATGGCAAAGCGCCATGTGTCAACCGCTGCGCAAAAATGGGGGACACGTCCTCCAAACGTCCCTTGAAAACTGGGACACATCTTCTGACATCCCTGGAAAACTGGGACGCGCCGCTCAGACTGACACGCTTGGCCAAACAGACCTGCAGAAACAAAGAGCAGGCCAACTCGAGGACGCCAAGAGACAGGCTATGGCCGAACAGCCCATGACCTTCGGGCAAGAGGTGTATCTTCGGCACAGGCTCCGCCTCGAAGACACCAAAGAACAGGCCAAGGCCGAAGAGCCCATGATCTTCGGGCAAAAGGCGCATCCTCGGAACAGGTTGAGCTTCCAAAGAGACTCCCATAAACAACCTCGGAAAGAGATGCAAAACCGAAGTCTTCACTTCGGCTTTCCAAAGGGGGGCATGTGATAGCCAAACGCTATCGCCTCTATCTGGCCGAACTCCCTGCCACAAGAATGGCCAGAAGAAGCTGGCGCTACCCGAGAAAAGGTGTGATCATGCACCTCGGGAGATAGCCGAAGAGCTCCGAGCCCGGCACGCCAGGAAAACCTGAGGACACTACTTGCCCCCCCAAGGTTGTGAACAGATCGCCTTCGGAAAAGCGGCACCAGACATAGCGAGCCGAACATGATATCCCCGAAGGCGGAACTCCCTGAAACTGGGAACCCCCGAACTGAGGGCTTGTTTCCCGAAGAGGCTCTGTCCGTACCAAAGGACGACCTCACCCAGGGACCTCGGGAGTACGGCAGGAGCATTTATGGAAGCATTTAAGGAAGCCTCTGACACGTCCTTTCACAGACGTCACAAGCCGCCTCAAAAGGCGCTCTGACACACGGACGCCATCAGAATCACATCATGGCCCATCTCAGCACAAGGCTCAAGGCAACCTGCTACCAGCTATCTGTCCCCTACGCCCAGAAATTCAGGAAACATCCGACCGAACACGTGTCGCGATCTGAACGGGCTAGGCACTCCTATAAATACCAGGAAATAAATACTTGGCAGGAGGTTGGTTGGCAGAGATCTCACTCCCAGACTCTGAGAAAATCACCAGGCGAGACTCTTCAGCTCTTGTGTGCTATTTCCTCTGCCTTTTCTTGGCCAACCACTGACTTGGGCGTCGGAGGCTCCCCCCCCCCCCCCCCCCCCCCGGGGGGCCCCCCCCCCCCCCCCCGGAAACACATTCCGGGGGCCTCCTAACCCTTTGTTTCTGAGCTTTCAGGCACACTCCCTTGGGCGATCCATCCTCCAGGCATTCTTCCTCCCAGAAGTCTCTCCACCAGTCACCATGACTATAAACGATGAGGCTCCACGCCATCAGGAACCCCCCAAAAGCACGAGCATAACTCCAGAAGAAGGGCGACCGTGTCAAAGAACGACCTCGCCCAGAGGACCTCGGGAGTATGGCGTGAGCATTTAAGGAGCCTCTGACATGCCGCCCACAGACGCTACATGTCACCTCAAACGGCGATTTGACATGCCGACGCCGTCCAGGTCTTGTCACGACCTGTCTCGGTTCAAGATTCAAGGAGCCTGTCACCAGCTACTCGCCCCCTATGCCCAGAAACTCAGAGAACATCCGACCGAAGATGTGTCATCATCAGAAAGGGCTGGGCTTCTCTATAAATACCAGGGAACAGACCCTGGCAAACGGTTCGACTCCTCCTCCTTGACAAAATACAGGCAAGCCCACTAAAAACTCTAGTGCTTCCCCCTTACCTTCTCAGGAACCTGACTTGGGCATCGGAGGCTCCTCCTCGGAAAAGCACCCCGGGGACCTCCTAACCCTCTTCTCTGAGCTTTTCAGGCACATTCCCCTGGGAAACCTCAACTCTAGACGCTCTCCTTCACAGAAAGTCCTCCCGGAAGTCACCATGCCTTCCAGTGAAGATGTCTCAGGGCATCATTTGGCGCCGTCTGTGGGAAACCATCCTCGGGTCACCGTCGTTGAGACTCGGCGTTCTAAGGACAAGGGACTCCCGAGGTACCCGTCCGCGCCTGAAGTCCAACCGGCCACTGAGGAAGCCCTCCCAGGGACTTCCACGCCTGAGGAAGAGTGTCCCATGGTCATAACCATGAGCTTTATGCTTGACTTTCAACGTTTTGTTGTGGCTGAAATGACACAATAGATAGATCGAAGGTGGCCACAACAAGCTCAAGCCCAAAGGCCTCCTTCGCCAGCACACCCTCGGGAAAAAAGTCCCAAACCAACCCATCGTAGTTCGGGATGCGGAGACCCACGAAAGGAGTCTTCAACGGAAAACATGCCCCTCGGGGCACGGCTCGCGGGACAAGCAGGGTCAAGACGACCCAAAATCACACACAGGCGGAACCAGTCACCTGAGTTGAGGTCCCCATCCCCTCAGCGCTAAACTCACTCTCCGAAGAGGCACCGACAATCTGCCCTCCCAGAGAAGAACCTAGCGCCACGATCCTTATGGATAAGATATTGGCGAGGTTGGACAGAGTGGAGAAACAGGTGGCCCGCAAACCCGTCTGGGCTAGGCTGTCTGGAACCTTTTGTGGGGATGAGTCCCCATTCACCCAAGATGTAGTTGAGGCAGCCATGCCAGGTGACTTCAGAGTACCTCGGCTGGAAACTTATGATGGCCGTACTGATCCACAGGCCCATCTGACCAAGTACAGACGCAGCATGATGATGCACGGTGCCGACGACGCCACCTTGTGCAAATGTTTCGAGGTCACTCTCACTAGGCCAGCAACAGCCTGGTATAATTCATTGGCCCCAGGAACCATCACGGAGTTCCAGGAGTTATCCACAGCCTTCACGCAGCAGTTTATCGGAAGTCGGCCAACGGTGAAGATGCCGGTTCAGATGTTCGACATAGCGCAAAGAATTGGAGAGACCATCCGCGACTATGTCGAGAGATTTAACAGAGAGGCCTTGAGTGTCCCAGACTTTCGGCCCGAAGTACGCATCCTCGCGATGACACGGGGCCTTCGGAGGGACTCACAGCTGTTTTACGAATTCTCCAAGGACCCCCCGGACACGCTGGGCGAATTTTACCGAAGGGCCGAACAGCACATGACAGCCGAAGAACTGAGAATGGGCGGACCGAAGTCCGATCACACCTGGGCCGAAGGGTCCAACCAGCAAACCCGGTATCCCACCGAACAGGCAGGCCGACCTCGGAGAACGAGAGGAAGGAAACTCCCCATTTTCACACCCCTGAACACCACAAGGACCAACATCCTCATGACAATGGAAAGGCAGGGAACTCAGGTTCAGCGGCCACGGGCCATGACTGCCGACAACAGAAAGAATATGAAGAAGTTCTGCCAGTTTCATCGCGACCACGGCCACGACACCGAAGACTGCTTCCAATTGAAAAAGTATATAGAGTCGCTGATAAAACAGGGCCAACTTCGGCGTTATCTGCGCATGCCTTCCCCGAAAGGGAGAAAAGAGGAGGAAGGGAAGGCAGAAGATGAGGACTACGACTCCGACAGGCGGAGAAACCGAAGTCTGAAAAGGCGCCCCCCACCTCCAGCGGGAATCATACAAACAATTACGACGGGACTGCCATCCTCGGAAAGAAAGAGGAAGGCCAGAGAAATAGCAGTCATGGAGTATCAAAGTCCAACAAAAAAGCTGGCCCGAAAGGATGGTTCCCGCCGTCATTTTTCCCCATGACGACCCATTAGTTGATCATGGCGAGAATAGGAAACTGGGACGTCAAGAGAGTGCTGCTTGACGACGGATCAAATGCCGACGTCCTGTTTTCACACTTGCTCTGCCCGAGGTTTTGGTGTATCTAGCAGCGACCTCAAGCCCGTCACCTCGCCTACC
>SMDT01001645.1:0-77705 GCA_005392925.1 Aquilaria sinensis
CTATTGATGTAAAACAAAATTCATTGGTTTGCTCTAAGTCTCTAATTGGTAATGGAGCAAAGAAAATAAGGGGGTACATGGCTAGAATGATACAGTTTATTAGTGGAAATTATAGGTACAATGGCTGGTCACTAGAACTTAACAAGATTGCCTAAAGTGTGGTAGCCAAGATTAAGACTTGTGCTAGTGTTTTCCTTCTTTGCTACCATAGTGTGCATAAAATGTGAATATGTGTGTGATGGTTGGACCAATATGCATGTGTTTACATAGTGCCCAAGAGGGCCACTGGGTATGCATACTAAGGATAGTGTTCTGATGGCCTACAGGACATTACCAATCATGGGAGTCTAAATGCACAGTTTTGGCACAATAATTAGACTACCCCGGAGTGGGTAACAAAAGTTGGTATCAGAGCATGGTTTATATATGTACATAGCATATAGTTAAATTGCATGCACCTAAATACATGAACTCTATTTGGTCAGCTGCTAGTGTCAAGTACCATTAAAATACCTATGATATTTATATTTGCTCTATGTTGCATCATCAATTCAGGAAGTAAACATGGTTGCCACAAGGAGGGAGGAACCACCCCAAAGGCCTCCTACTGATTATGGGCAACAAAGAAATGGATAGAATAAGGGAATTAGGGGCAACAGGGGGTACCAAACCCCGAAGTGCCTCAAGTTTGGTTAGAGCTTTAGAGAAACTTAGCTCTAATCAATGAAAACTTAATAAGACTGATTCAAGCACAACAGCAAGGAGTCCAAGTAGCTCCAATAGAACCAGTTCAAGATGCACAGCAACAACCAAAAGAGGATACTAGGAACACATCTGAATATGTTCCTTCTAGAAGCTTAGAAGACACAAATGATGAAATTGTTGAGGAGGAAGATAAAGATAGGAGAAATCCAAGAGGAAGAAGACTAAGGTCTGAGATTGGTCAAGTATCCTGGACTAATCCCTCAGCCTATGACCATTCCTCCACTAGAAATGAGATTGAGGATGGCCATGAGAGAAGATCCAGGAGAAGGCAGAGAGATCATAGAGATCATAGAGAGCATCATCATACAGAGGGCTCTTATAGATCAAGGAGACATAGATCAAAGGATCTAGAAGGCCTAGATGAGGTCAGACTGTTGGAGAGGTTCCAAGGCCTATGACCTCCACAGTTTGATGAAAGAGCTGGGCCAGAGAGAGCTGAGGAACGGTTAGTCTTCTTTGAAAAAATGTTTGAGAGGATGCCACTCAGCTCCACCAAGAGAGTGTCACTGGCTACCTAAAATCTGGTTGGCAGTGTAGAGATATGGTGGAGGAGTAGCAGAGATAGATATGCTGTCCAGAAGGGCAGAACGCCAGGAGAAGACATTGAAATGACTTGGCTAGAGTTCACACAGCTATTCTAGGAGCAGTACATCAGTGATGCTATCAAGGATATGAAGCAAGCTGAATTTGATGCTCTAAGGCAGGACAACCTCAGTGTCCTAAAGTATGAGCACAAATTCAATCAGTTGGTGAGGTATGCTCTTCAGTATCATGGACTAGAGGAGTTGAAGGCCAAAAGATTTGTCAGAGGCCTAAGGTCAAACATTAGAAAGGCTGTTAGACCTTTTGGAGCAGTTACATACTATGAAGTAGTGCAGAAAGATCTATTAGTAGATTAAAAGGAGTATGAGACTAACTACTTTCCCAATGGACCAGGGGAAAGTAGTCAGGCAGGAGGCAAGCAAAAGAAGCCACCACATGGCTAAGAAATTGCCAAGAGTTCCCATTTTGGTAGTGAGGGTAAGGTTAAGGGGAAGTTCCCTGGCCTAAGGTCCCCTAAATGCAAGAAGTTTCACGGAAAGAAACCTTACTATTTTGACACCTAAGCATGTCTAAGATGTGGATCCATGGATCTTGGATCAAAGACTGTCCACAGGCTCAAAGGAGGCCAGAAGACCAAGGTCCAGTAAGGCCTATTGGGGTAGGACCTAGAGGCGGAGCACCAAGGGAGGGACAGTAGAGGCTAGTTCCTCCAGTGCCTTGGCCTCTAGTGCAGAGAGCTGGCAAAGTCTTCCAAGTAGAGAGGCCAGAGACATCAGAGTAGGGAGGAGCACCAAGAGGTAATTTGCTGAAGTTATCTTCTCCAAGGGTAACCTTTGGATGTTGGCGTGTCTTTGGCAATTGTCACATTTTCGAACAAATTGCCTTGCATCCTTTCTTAGGGTAGGCCAAAAGTAACCTTGGCGAAGTAGTACTCCGGCGAGGGCGTCTGGTTCCTATGTGGGAACCACAGGCCCCCTCATGAACTTCTTCGAGGATTGTTCTGACATCCTTTTCACTTATGCACCTCTACAAGGGACTTGCATACCCTTGTCTGTATAGTTCCTACCTGATGAGAAAGTATCTCCCAGAGCATTTTCGCACTTTTGCGGCCTCGGCAGGGTCTTCGGGGAATGCTGAAGTTGCAAGGTATTTCTTGACGGAATCTTGCCATCCTTCTCCCGAGGTTGCTACGCACATTAGCTCTGTGCTGGGTTGACCCAGCACCTCGGTGGGTTCCTCGGACTTGGCCAAGGTGTCAGCTTCAGCATTATCTTTACGAGGCACATTTTCTATATGCATTGAGTCAAACTCTTTAATGAGTTTCTTGACGAGGTCATGATATTTTGCCAAGGTTGGATCCTTTGCAGTGTAATCTCTTGTCATTTGCCGGACTACTAGCTGTGAGTCACTGTGGGCCTTAAGGTTTCTCACACCAACTTTTCTGGCCAGTTTTAATCCTGCTATGAGGGCCTCATATTCGGCGATGTTATTGGTGACATCAAAACCGAATTTGATGGCTTTGGTGGCTTCCATACCTTCGGGCCCCCGAAGAACCACTCCAGCGCCTTGGTGTTCGGTGCCTGAGGCTCCATCGACAAAGAGTTTCCACTCTGGTTCAATCCTTATTAGGTCTTCCAAGGTAACTTCAGCATTCTCAATTTTTGGAACTTCGGCGATGAAGTCTGCCAATGCTTGGGCTTTTATTGCCCTTCTTGGCTCGTAAGTGATGTCATATTCTCCGAGCTCGATACACCATTTTGACAGCCTTCCCGAATGCTCTACCTTCTTCATTATGTCATGAAGAGGTAGGTTACTTCGGACAATGATGGCGTGTCCTTGAAAGTAGGGTCGTAGCCTCCTACCTGCGAGTACTAAGGCATAAATGGCCTTTTGGAGCAATGGGTACCTGACCTCGGCACCGTGTAGGGTCTTCCTTACATAATATACTGGCCACTGCCTCCCACCTTCTTCTTTCACTAGGACTGAACTCACAGCTTTTTCAGTGCCGGCAAGGTAGAGGATGAGAGGCTATCTTTCCCGAGGTTGCCGAAGTGTTGGCAGACGGGTTAGGTAGCTTTTAAGCTCATCCCAAGCTTTCTGACGTTCTTGGTTCCAAGGGTGCTCCTCGGTTCCGGAGTTTCCTTCGCTTTTGGTTGCTTTGGTAAGCACCTTGAAGAATGGTCGACATCGATCGCCATACCTGGAAATGAATCTACTAAGGAAAGTGATTCTTCCGGTAAGCCTTTGTATATCTTTAGTGGTTGTAGGCAAGGCTTTGACCTTTTCGGGGTTGGCATCTATTCCCCTTTCTGACACCATGAACCCGAGGAACTTACCTGCGCTCACTCCAAACACGCACTTCTTGGGATTAAGGCAAATCCCGAACTCCTGAAGTTGTTGGAAGGTTTCGTCTAAGTCCAAGATATGATTACTAGGCATTCTGCTCTTAACTATCATATCATCAACATACGCTTCTATGTTCCTCCCGATCTGGGAGTTGAACACTTTATTCATCAACCTCTGATAAGTAGCCTAAGCGTTCTTAAGCCCGGATGGCATTTTGACGTAACAGTAGGTACCAACTTCGGTGATGAAGGCGGTTTTTTCTTCATCTTCGGGGTTCATCCGAATTTGATGATACCCGCTGAAGGCATCGAGGAAACTGAGAAGACCGTATTCAGTAGTTGAATCCACCAATTGTTCTATAGCTGGCAAAGGGTAGGAGTCCTTTGGACAGGCATCATTCAGGTAATCGATGCACATTCGGAGCTTTTCACTCCCTTCTGTTGTGGCGATAACTACGTTGCTGAGCCATTCGGGGTATTTAACTTCTCTTATTACCCCTACCTCAATTAGGTGCTTAACTTCAGTTTTAACGAATGAGTTCTTATGAGCCGATAGGTTTCATTTTTTCTGCCGAACTGGCCTTGCGTCAGGGTGTACTTTGAGACTATGGTGGATTATGCTGAGGTCGACCCTAGGCATGTCATTCAGAAAGTAGGTGAATAGATCTTTGTTCATTAACAAGAAAGATACAAGCCTATCTTTGTCACCGTAGGCCAATTTTTTCCCCACTCGGGTGTTCCGGGCAGGGACTAGCTCTACATCTTCTGTTTCTACTTTTTCCAACTCTTCTACTCCCTTTTTTGTTGTCTCTTCGCCTGTCATGATGGCTCCTTCAGTAGCCGAAGTCTGTACTTGGACCTTCATCGGGCTTTGTCTAGCCTTGGTGAAGACCCTCATGACCTCGAATTGGTCAATGAAGATCTCTGCATCTGCTTCTTTAGTTGCGAAGGTGACTGTTAAGTACTTTAAATCTGGGCGGATGTGGAGATTGCCTTGAGTTTGCCTTCCGAGGATGGCGTTGTATGATGAGGGAACATCAATGACGATGAACCTCGTCATAACGGAGGCAAACAGTTCCTCCTGACTCTAAGGTAAGGTCCCTTTCAGCATTAGGGGTAGATTGATGTATCCGAGGATGGGGAGCTCGGATGGCCCAACCCCGAAGGTGGGGGAATTGACTCTGTTGAGGTCACCTTTTGAAATACCTAAGTTAGGCAGTAGGTGCGAGAAGATGACGTCTATGTTGGAGCCGTCGTCCAGAAGTACTCTTTTGACATCCCAACTCCTTATCCTTGCCATGACAGGGAGTGGGTCATCGTGGGGGAACTTCACAGTGGACCCGTCTTTGCGAACATGCCTGTTCGGCGAGTTCCCATACTTCATTATGGAGATTTTTCTTATCTTTCTTTTCCTGTTAGCCGAGGGTATCTCTGTAGTGATGGTTTGGATGACCCCTGCTGATGGTGGTGGATTCTTTTGAGGACTTCAATCACGACATCTGTCGGAATCATAGTCCTCCTCGTCCCCCCTTCTTTGTTCTTCCTTTCTCCCATTTGGAGAAGGCATTCACAAATACCGGCGAAGTTGGCCTTGCTTTATCAGAGACTCGATGTACTTCCTCAGCTGGAAGCAGTCTTCGGTGTCATGGCCATGATCTCGGTGGAATTGGCAAAACTTCTTCATGTTCTTCTTGTTTTCCGAAGTCATGGCCTTTGGCCTTGGAACTGTAGTCCCTTGCCTTTCTAAGGCCATGAGAATGCTGGCCCTTGTGGCGTTCAGGGGAGTGAACGTCATTGGCCTTTTACCCCTTTGTTTTCGGGGCCTTCCTCCAACCTCATTCTGGTAACGAGGCTAGTGGCTTGGTCCTTCGGGTCGAGGGTGTTCCACCTTTGGTCCCCCCATTCTGAGTTCTTCGGCCGTCATGTGCTGTTCGGCCCCTCGGTAGAACTCCCCAAGGGTGTTTAGGGGGTCCTTAGAGAACTCATAATAGAGCTGGGAGTCTCTCCGAAGTCCTCTTATCATTGCGAGGATGCGACTCTCGAGCCGAAAGTCAGGCAGTCTTAGTGCTTCTCGGTTGAACCTTTCGACGTAGTCGCGAATGGTTTCCCCACTTTGTTGTGCTATGTTAAACATCTGCACCGGCATCTTGGCCGTTGGCCTGCTGCCAACAAACTGTTGGGTGAAGCCAGTAGACAGCTCCTGGAAACTCAGTAAGGTTCCGTGGGCCAGGGAGTTATACCATGCCGTTGCTGGACCGGAGAGGGTCACCTCAAAACATTTGCAGAGGGTAGCGTCATCTGCATCGTGGAGCACCATGCTTCGCTTGTACTTTGTCAGGTGTGCCTGGGGGTCACTACGCCCGTTGTAGGATTCCAAGAGTGGCACCCTGAAGTCACTAGGCATGGGCGCCTCCACCACTTCACGTGCAAAGGGTGACTCTTCTTCGGTATAAGCATCGGACAATCTTGACCAGACTGGTTTTCGGGAGATCTGCCTCTCAACCTTTTCCAGTCTTCCAAGGATCTTCTCCATGAGGGTAGCTGTGTTAGCTTCCCCTTGCTGCCTGGTGGTCGCCAGCAATGGCAAACTTCTTCTCCTTCTCGGAGATTAACTTCGGCGGTGAGGAGACTGGGACCTTCGGTACGAGGATGGACTCCGCCGACAGGAAGTCCTAGTTTCTTTTGGGGCCCTTTCTCTGGTCGGTCATGCCCTAAGGGGCACCTCCTTCGTCAAAGATGCGTCAGGAGAGCCCTCACTCCTGGAACTCTGGTGGGTGGACGTCGGGCTTCTCTCCCGGCGCGTTCTCGATGGGGAGGCCCTTCGGACCGAAGGAGGCTGGGGCCACCTCTAGTCGAGTTGCTGAGTCATTTCAGCAACGATGGAGCGCTAAAAGTCTTGTAAGAAGCCTAATGTCACTATTAGAGGGTGGTCGTCCTCTGGCGTAGAAGTCTCTGCAGTGGGTTGCTCGGTCCCCGGCTGAGCCTCTGGCGTAGAGGGGGACTTCGGGAGCCCCTTGTCTTTGGAATGCCAAGTCTCTACGGCAGTGACCTAGGAAGGGTTTCCCACAGACGGCACCAAATAATGCCATTCCGCATCTTTGTTGTGCAACATGGTGAGCTTGGAGCAAGAACTTCCGGTGAGGGAACGCTTGGATGAGGGGCCTCCGGTGGGAGAAGGACTGCAAAGACTCAGAAAAGTAAGGGTTAGCAGCTCCCTGGAGTATTTTCTGGGGGAGGAGCCTCCGACACCCAAGTCAGTACTTTGTGAGAGTAAAGAAAGGGAATAGTAAGCAGAGTATAGCAAGAATTCCCTGTTACCTCATCGCGGTCCTTATGAAAGCAATGTGCAAGTATTTATAGGAGGGCGCAAGGAGATGGCCGTTTGATATAGCCTGCTGAGATGGTGACACGTGTTCGGCCTGATTTAGTCTATACCTCTGCAGAGGGCTCATTCAGCTGGCCTTAGGCCGTTCTGACCAAGGGTGCCAGCGGGGGTGCTGTGACAGGGTGCCCGTGTTAGGGGTGAGTGTGAGGCTTTTGTGTCAGAGGCTCCTCAGCCGTTTTGTCAAATGTCCACATGGCCTTTTTGAGGGATGAAACTCCTTCAGAGTACAGAGCTCATTCAGGGAGGTGAACTCCTTTGGAGGGAGGTCCCTTGTTTGTACGAGGCACCTTCAGTTGGGCTCTCCCGAGGTCAGGCTCGGGTTCTTGATGATGGCACTTTGTGAGCGCGCTCTGAGGGTGGCCCAAAGAGTATCCGAAGGTGGTTTTGGGCACGTGAGGTCAGCACGAGGTCACCCTCGGGAAATGTGGTGACCCCTTCTGACTGAAGTTGGTCCCATGGGTTTCCTGAGGGTAGCACCTATTCGGCTTGTCTGAGGGTGCTGAGGCCCTCTCTTTGCCAGGGTTTTGTCGTGTCTGTTTCGACCGGAGGTGGTGCGCTAGCCAAGGGTGGTGCGCACATGCAAAGTCCTTCTGGGGGCAATAGCCCTTCGGCTATCACTTGTTAAGGTAATTGTTATGCCTATATGATGTAGATTCCAAATAATAACATTGATTCCAGGAAAAATGAAAGTAAAAATATCATAAAAATAGAATTAATTTATTTAGTTTAATAAGAAATGAACTGAAATATACTTTTTCACTTCTCGAATCTTCATTTCAGTTTTATTTTTTTGTTGAGTGGGAAAAAGAGGTATAATACCAAAAAATATTAAAAATATTTTAGACAGTTGGGCCTACAGTAGGCTTGGATGGGTCCTTCGAGTAAAAGATGAAAGGCGAGTTTAAAAATGTCTATCCATAGACCCAACACTTGTAAACACAAACCTTTGGCCCAATGAAGCACCAAGTCATAAGTTAAAAAACCTCGGTTCGCACTTTTAGAACATCTTCGCTTTCTCAATACTTTCATCAATCTTATACATTTGACTCAATTTCCATCTTGGTCGCATCAATTTAGTGCAAGGTTGGTCGGCATGTGATACTATGTCAGGCAAGGCGAGACCTATATACTAAATGAGCCCAATATTGCTGTTATTAAGGCCTAAGGCCTGAATTTGATACTGGGCGTAGAAGTGTCATTCCAACCCAATTTGCTACCTTAGTCTTAAATAGAGCCTGATCATTTATTTTATTTGGTTCAAATCGAACTGAAAATTTCAGTTTATTCGGTTTTTGATTTATTATGATTAGAAATTGAATTAACCAAAATAATCCTCTAGATCGAAATAAATCTGAACTAAAATATTCGGTTCAGTTCGGTTTTAAACTAAAATAGCAAAAAAAAGTTACATCCAAACACAATGATGCACTTGTAACATAGAGAAACATAGTGGCTTAAACAGCTAAATAGAAAGAAATTGTGGGGCATTCTAGGGTTTGTACTTATCTCCCCCAGTTGAGCAAAACACGGTGATGGTGGAGGTCAGTCAGAAGATTTCAGAAGATTTATTTCAACTCCTCTTCCATCGAATTAAATGTAGAAGCCGTTTATTGGCAGTGCCGAGGTGGAGGTGTAGTTTCTAGCAGCGGCAATTAGAGAAGGTTGGGTTGGAGAAAGATGCTAGAGGGGTAGAGGTGAGGGCAGAAGGTTGGGGAGAGTGGAGAAGGAGGGTAGACGGCGGCGCGAGGGTGGGGCCAAGTAGTGCGGAGAAGGTAGACATAAGGATAATGGTCAAACCCCAAAAGAAGCCATCAATTTTCTATCTTTTTCCACTCAACCTCTACTCTTTTTAAACCTATCAACTAGCCCAGAAAAACCTTAAATATGATTTGAAAAAATTTCAATTTTTTCGGTTGAGGAAATAACCGACACTCCCAACCGAAACTAAACTGAATTTGATATTCTTTCTATTCAGTTTCAACCAAAACTGAGTCGAAAAACTGAATTAACCAAACCAAAATTTTGAATTTTCTTGGTTTTCTAGGTTTTTTTTGTTTTAACTGAATAGTGATCACCCCTAGTCTTGAAGATCAAGTCAACCATTCAAATGCAATTCAAGATTGCCTCAACTTAATTTGAGATATTTCTTTACTCTAGGAGGAGGATTCAATCCATTGATCTGTGTCCTTCTACTGATCTTCACTGCCCGAGGCTTACGCTTACCATACACCAGGTTCACCCGACTTCGGAGAGATTCACAATTGTTCTACGAATTCTCGAAGGACCCCCCAGACACCCTCGGCGGATTTTACCGAAGGGCGGAGCAACATATGACTGCTGAAGAGCTAAGGATGGGAGGCCCAAAGCTCAACCACGTCCGTACCGAGAGGTCAAGCCAACAAACTCGCTACCCAAACGAATTAGGGGGTCGACCTCAAAACCTGAGAGGGAAGAAGCCGTTGACTTTTACCCCCTTAAACACCATAAGGACGAACATTCTCATGGCCATGGAAAGGCAGGGGACTCAAATTCAACGACCGGAGGCCATGACCTTGGACAACAAAAAGAACATGAAAAAGTTTTGTTAGTTCCATCGGGATCATGGGCATGATACCAAGGATTGCTTCCAGCTGAGGAAGTACATAGAATCCCTGATAAAGCAGGGCCAACTTCGACGTAACCTGCGGATGCCTTCCCCAAAGGGGAGGAGAGAAGAAGAGAGGAAAGGAGATGACGAAGAATATGATTTCGAAAGGCGCCAGAACTGAAGTCCCAGAAGACATCCACCACCTCTGGCAGGATTAATACAGACAATCACTACAGGACTACCCTCGGCAGAAAGGAAAAGAAAAGCCGGGGAGATCTCGGTAATGGAATACGGTAACCCATCAAAAAAGCTTATTCGGAAATATGGGTCTACCGTAATATTCCCTCATGATGACCCCCTTCTAGTCATAGCAAGGATAGGGAGTTAGGACGTCAAGAGAGTACTCCTTGATGATGGTTCTAATGCTGCCGAGTTTGGGTATCCCAAAGGGCGATCTCAAGCCTGTCACCTCTCCGACTTTCGAAGTGGGCCCGTCCGAACTCTCTATCCTCGAGTGGATTGACCTTCCTCTAATGTTAAGAGGAACTTCACTACAGAACAAGGATGAGCTCTTTGCCTCCACGATGACAAGGTTCATCATCATAGATGTCCTTTCATCGTATAATGCCATCCTTGGAAGACAGACGCAAGGAAACCTTCACATTCGACCAGATGTGAAATACCTGATTGTCACCTTTGCCACAAAGGATGGAGATGCTAAGATCTTCATCGACCAAGGAGAAGTAAGAAAGGTGTTTGTCAAAGCAAGAAAGGCCCCAGCAAAAAGCTGCGCACGAACTGCGGGAGTGAAGGCCGTACTTGCAGGAGGGGCAAAAAGAGAAGAAACAGAAGACCCCAAGAAAATAGAAACAGAAGATATAGAACTTGTCCCTGTTGGGTTTCGGGAGCCAAACAGCGCAGCGGAATTTAACCGAAACCCTCCATGATCCAAGTGAAACGGGGTAAACAAGTTGTTCGAAAAACTTTCATACCTAATTTTCGATTGATATCTCTCACTCAACTGTAGAGTCGAAACCACAGAACCTGAACGCTTGATGTGTTCATGACTCTCTATGGTATCCACACGAGCCTCATCGGGATCACCACGAACTCTTCCACCAGCGTCCCGGGTATGATGCGTTTCTTTTGCGCTCGTAGTGCCTAGCTTGCGTCCTCCAAGGAATTGCAAGAGAAGTGTATGGCTGTCCTTTTTGGAAGGCTAGGGCAAGGAGACCTTCGAATTTCTCACTTAAAAGTTGTATTTATAGTGAGACTCAACTTCCAGGCCTAATAGGTTTCAAAGCCCTAATCCAATTAGGATTTAATTTCGGGCTTAATAATGGCTCAACTTTTGGGCCCATTATTAATACGAAATTAAAGTGAAACCATAACCCAAATAATTAGCCCATGCACTCTAATGATCCAAAATGCTCTATGTGTGCGACCCAATAGGCTCTTATCACGTTGGCAATGATCATAAATCACATTTATGATCATAAGCAATGAGCGGTGTCTAGCAACACATCATTGCTACCTAAGTGACAAGATTGTCGATGATTCGACTATACCTTTCTGATCATCACCGATATATGCCATTGTCCCTTTGTCCAAGATATCAAGACTAAGCACGAGACATGGAATGTGTCACTCACGCTCGTAGAGGTAACCCAATCTTTGGTTTCAATTGATTAGGCCCGGAGTTAGTAGACTAACTTAAACTGATGACATTGATATCTTATATCAACTCATCTGAGCTTGGCCATGCATTTTCTAAGTCTCACTCTATCAAGGGGCCCGAAGATATCACTCCCCGTTACATAGGAGGGACAAATCCCATCTTGATCATACAAATCCCTGAGCATGATATGTGACATACCCAAATGATCTTCTCCTTCAAGTTCACATTACAGTTATGAGCAACAAAGGGAAGTGTAAAAGTATGTGACGCACATGTAGGGAACCTTGATGATCTTCGGATCGAAGGCCTACATATACCATGATCACTTTGGGAATCACTTATGACACTCATAAAACGCTCCATGTTGTGTTCTCATGGTGGGTCGGTCCATTAACAAGTTCTCCAACTTGTACCCATATGTAGACTACATATCTCATATTAGTCTCCACATATGCTAGTCATTATTTAATATTGCAACCCACTCGACAAAATAATACTAGATTATTGACGTTTAAGAATATCATTTTTCTAGGGTTACGATTATGTTTGTTTAGTTACGCAGAAACAAAACAACAAGCAAAATTGCTGGATTAATTCTTACTAAATATCCATATCATGACTCAATTGTGCACAAATACAATCATCTCATGACTGGCCTTTTGGTCAGAACACACTAACTTTCCCAGGCCGAAATACTCGAATAGGGGAAAAAGTAGACACTCGAAGGTGATAAGGAAAAACTTGTATCTTTTTTGTTAATTGAACAAAGATCTGTTTTGTCTACTCGTCGAAGGACATGGCCTGGGGTAGACCCTCGTATAATCCAGCATAATCTTAAGATAAGCCCCGACGCGACGCTTGTGTGCCAAAAGAAAATAAGCTTTTCGGCACATAGGAACAGCTTTGCAAAATCCGAAGTCCAACGGTTAATAGAGGCCGGCATAATAAGGGAAGTCAAATACCCCGAATGGCTTAGTAACGTAGTTATCGCCACAAAAGGAAGGGAGCAGTAAACTCTGAATGTGCATCGACTTTAGAAATGCAAACGATGCTTGCCCTAAAAGATTCATACCCTCTCCCACCAATAGACCAAGTTGGTAGACTCAAACACCGAGTATGGCCTCCTAAGTTTCCGTGACCGCCTTCAGTGGGTATCATCAAATAAGGATGGACCCCGAAGATGAGGAAAAAAAAACCACCTTCATCACCAAAATCGATACATATACTGCTACATCAGAATGCCCTTTGGGCTTAAGAATGCAGGAGGCCCACTTACCAGAGGTTAATGAACGGGGTCTTTAGTTCCCAAATAGGGAGGAACATGGAAGTCTACGTCAATGATATGATAGTTGTTACCACCTCACAAAATGGGAGAATTACAAGTGTGTCATAATGGCTAAAAACCATTATATTGTGTAGTTCTCACCAATAGTGATTGAAGTGTAGGGGGTAAAAGGTATGATCAACACCTCCTTAAAAGTGTTCCGAGTTGGTAACTTGGTCCCTAAGAAAAGCCTTAAGGATTGCTTGTTTGTCAAGCAACCTATGGACCTTTTTTTTGTAAGATTTTGGAAATTCGGGTACTCAATTGTAAAAAATTTCACAAAAGAGATTTGGAGAGTTATGGGAAGGATATGAATGGTATAAAAGTGCTATTGGAGGACCAACTTGCTTATGGAAGACAACTAAGGACAAAGAAAACACAAAAAGGCATAAAGGACCTAAGTGTTCTAATGTAGGCCTTAAGATGTGTATGTCTATGACTTAAGTCAAATGGAAGTTTTGTGGGGTTATCCCACATAAGGAGGGCTGCTAAAGGAAGATAAGGATGGTCAAATGTGGGCTAAGAGATTAAGACTAAGAAACCATAGTCTTGTAGCAAGGAAAATGACATAAGACAAGGTTAAGACTACTTAAGTGTGTTTAGTGTACTTTTGACTATTTAAGTAGTCAAGACCACCTTTGCTCTCTAAATTTCGGCCTCCACTAGCAAAAAGAAAGCCAGCCCTCTCCTCCACACTTCCTCCATAGCCACCATACCTTCAAACTCAAAACTACTTGCAATTGAAGTCAAGGAAGCACAATTGGAAGCTATTTGGTGCTATTGCTTGGGTGCACCTAGGATCAAGCTCCAATTTCAGCATACCCATCAAGGTAAGGGTTCTCTTGCTCTCATGGGTTGTTTTCTGTATTTTCAAACATCCATGGAGCTAGGGCTAAGCTTGGAAGAGAGCCATGTGCTTGATGAACCAAGCTTAGTGAGGGGAGTGCACTTATTGAAGGTTTTGTGACCTAGTTTGAAGTGCACAGTGATGGCAGCAAATTTCTGGGTTTCTAGAGAGCCAAAATTTAGTACTAACTACTGTTAAAATCCTCCTTAGACCAAGCATTAGCTTGAGGATGGCTGCCATAGTGATTTATTTAAGTTTATTGGGCATGTTTTATGGACTAACCTATGGTATATGTTGCTGCCACATTTTATGTGTTTGTTGTTTGTGTTTGGATACTGCATTTGGTTGCTATATCTTGTATATATGCATTGTGGTTTTTTTTTTTTTAGTGTCTTTGGATGCAGGTTTTAATGACGGTTACATTGCCTATTGAATCCAAGTGCTACCCTTACTAAGTTTCTCAATGAAACTTACTCCCCTCAATTCTGTCATTTCAGGTCCCGCAGAAAGATCACCTTCAAACTAACCTTTTTAATTTGATTTTTGATCTGAAATTTCAGGTACATGAACTTACATATGTCTAGTTATGATCTGGAAATTTTTGTGATTTTAGGAGCACATTTGGTATTTTTAATGGTGGTACTTACTGTGTTGTGCAGCAGCTGTCCAGCATCCTGTTTTTGGAGTCCATTGTGTCTCAGGACCTCCTGTAACCTAGGGTGCGTATTTAGCTGAGTTAAGACCATATTGTAGTGCATGTATGCATGTACATGTATTGTATGTAAAATGAGACAAGTATGTGAACATTTGAGCAATGTTTTGGCTATGTAAGTGATGTGGTGCAAAGCTGCCTAAGTGTGAATGATGGGCTGCTTACTTGTAAATTCTGTTTTTCCCACATAAAGTTGTTAAAAAAAAAGGGAATGTAATTCCTATGTGTAATGGACATATATGGGATAGCCTTGGAGGGCTTTCCCCTTGTGAATGAAGTGTTTGCATGGTTTGGAAAAATTGTATGGGCAAAATGGTCCAAAAGTTGCCAGAATTTCGACCATGTACCTAAAGTTTAATATCTCCCTGTGTAGAATGAATCTTGATATGAAATTTTGACCACACCTAGAGAAAATCTAGAGGTTGAACTGAAATTTGTAATTTATGGATTTGGATCCTTGTAGCCAAAGATATGATGTTGCAAAATTGGCTGAGTTACTGTTCATTTGGTCAGAATTTTGTAACCAACTTAAAAAATCCATAACTTGGTCCATAGGTGGGCTATTGGTGTAAAAAAAAATTCCTTGGTTTTCTGTAAGTCTCTACTTCATAATGGAGCAAATAAAACAGGGGGGTATGAGGCTAGAATGATACAGTTTATTAGTGGAAGTTACAGGCGCAGTGGTTGATCACTAGAATTTAACAAGATTGCCTAATGTGTGGAAGCCAAAACTAAGACTTGTGCTAGTGTTTTTCCTTCTTTGCTGCCATGGTGTGCATGAAATGTGAATATGTGTGTGATGGTTGGACCAATATGCATGTATTTACATAGTGCCCAAGAGGGCCACTTGGGTATGCATACTTAAGGGTATTGTTCTGATGGCCTACAGAACATTACCAATCCTGGGGGTCTAAATGCACAATTTTGGCACCATAACTGGACTACCCCGGAGTGGGTAACAATAGTTAAGAGCAAACTGCCTAGTAGTCATATCGCGGACTTGGAGGAAACATTCCGTCAGCTGAGGATCTTCAGAATCCATCTCAACCCAAAAAAATGCGTGTTCGGAGTGAACACGGGTAAGTTCCTTGGATTTATGGTGTTGGAAAAAGGTATCGATGCCAATCCAGAAAAGGTCAAGGCCCTACTGAGATTCCGAACTCCCACGATGACAAAGGATGTGCAAAGACTCACAGGGAAAATCACGTCCCTCAGCAGATTCATCTCCAGATATGGGGATCGCTGCCGACCATTCTTCAAGATCCTTACTAAAGCGGCGAAAAACGGCAGTGACCTCGGGAGCGAGGTACATCCTTGGAACGAAGACTGCCAAAAGGCTTGGGAAGAACTTAAGGTCTACCTGACTCGCCTGCCGACACTCCGACAGCCACGAAAAGGGGAACCCCTCATACTATACCTCGCCGTCACTGAAAAGGCGTTGAGTTCGGTCCTCGTGAAGGAAGAGGGGGCGGAGCAATGGCCAGTATATTATGTGAGCAAGTCTCTGCATGGTGCCGAAGTCCAGTACCCCTTACTGCAAAAGGCTATTTACACCTTGATACTGGCAAGCAGAAGGCTGCGTCCGTATTTCCAAGGCCACCCCATTATTCTCCGAAGTAACCTGCCTCTTCGAGATATCATGAAGAGGGTAGGCCACTCGGGAAGGCTTTCCAAGTGGTGCATAGAACTCAGTGAGTACGATATCACCTATGAGCTGAGGAAGGCAATAAAAGCTCAAGCCTTGGCGGATTTCATTGCTGAAGTACCCATTGCTGAAGAAAGTCAATTAGAGCTCGAGAAGAATGAACCAGAGAGCTCGAGCACTAGGGTGTTGGAGTAATCATTCGCGGTCCCGAGGGTATGGAGGTCGTGAAAGCCATCAAATTCAGATTTAGCATCACCAACAATGTGGCAGAATATGAAGCCCTTATAGTAGGATTACGCCTGGCCAAAAGAATTGGTGTGAGAAACTTAAAGGCCCACAGTGATTCTTAGCTAGTGGTCCGACAGATGGAAAGGACTATACCACGAAGGACCCAACTTTGGCAAAAAATCACGAGCTTGTATCAAAGCTCATTCAGGAGTTTGACACAGTGCACATTGAGAACGTGCCTTACCGGGACAATACTGAAGCGGATAGTCTGGCTAAATCAAAAAAGTCCATTAAAGTATTGAGCCATCTAAGCATAGCAATAATGAGCATAACGACCTCGAAAAGAGGATGGAAAAATCCCATAAAGAGGTATCTTACGACCTCGGTGCTTTCCGATGACCTTTGCAAAGCAGCAAAAGTGCGAAGATACTCCGGACGATAGTTCCTAATCGGGGAAGAATTGTACCGACAGGGGTATGCAAGCCCGCTACAAAGGTGTGTCAGCGAAGAGGACATTGAGACAGTCCTCCAGGAAGTCCACGAGGGGGCTTATGGTTCCCACATTGGAACTGACGCCTTGGCAGGAGTGATACTCCGCCAGGGGTACTTCTGGCCCACCCTAAGAAATGACGCGAAGCAGTTTGCCCAGAAATGTGATAATTGCCAAAGACACGCCAACATCTAGAGTTTACCCTCGGAATTGATAACCTCGGCAAACTACCCCTGTCCTTTTGCAGTATGGGGCATTGACCTCATCGGGCCATTCCCGACTGCACCTGGAGGTGTGAAGTTCTGCATGGTCGCAGTGGATTACTGCATTAAATGGGTCGAGGCAGAGCCCCTAGCAACCGTTTTGGCAAAGGATATACAAAAATTCATCTAGAAGAAGATTGAATGCAGATTCGGCATAATGAAGGTGATTGTGGCCGACAATGGTTCCCAGTTTATGGACAAGGGATTCCAAGAATTCATCACCGACCTTGGGATAAAAATGCACTCTGCCCCGGTAGCTCATCCTCAGAGCAACGGACAGGTAGAGGTATCTAACAGAACCATAAAAGATGGTCTAAAAAAGAGATTGGGGGAAGCAAAGGGAAAATGGCCAAGGGAACTTTCTAGTGTGCTATGGAGCTATTGGACAACACCCCAAAGAGCCACGGGTGAGACGCCTTTTTGGCTCGTCTTCGGCATAGAGGCCATTATCCCTATTGAGGTAGTCCAGCCATCGGTCAGGATACAAGTGTTCAACGAGGAAGGGAATGACCTCGGATTAAGAACTAAGCTCGACCTAATTGATGAACACAGACAAGTGGCCGAACTTAGAAGAAAAGCCTTCCAGCAAAGAGCGGCTATGGTTGCGAACTTGCACGTTAGGAAAAAAAGAATCAGAAAGGGAAACCTCGTTCTCCAAAAAGCTGAGTTTGAGCCCCGAAGACCGTCTCACGGGGTACTTCGAGCAAACTGGGAAGGACCTTATTTGGTCGTTGACGAGGTTCAGAAAGGGGTCTATAAGCTCGGCGATACCAAAGGTAGTGAACTGAAGAATACATGGCATTCGGATACCTTGAAGAAATTCTACGCTTAGAATCTTGTCAGGAAATTGTACAGTTAGAAATTTTTCTGAGTACCAAAATTTTTCTGGAAAACTAACTCTACCTAAGAAATCTTGCCAAACAAGGTGCAAGTAAGTACTTGCAAAAACCACACGTTTCCCCCGAAGTTGGTAAGGTCATTTTCCCCAAAAGGTACGTCGACAGAACACGGCTAGTGAAAATAGGTTAAACATTGCCTCAAGGTATTCGCCAAAGCTAGTGTTTTCCCAAAGACGGTTGATAAAAAAAAAGTAGCAAAAAGTATCTTCCCAAGGGTCCCAGACCGAAAATGGTCAAGGCAACGCTTGGAGATGAAAATTATTGCTTGGGGACTTAGCCAAATTTTAAAGGAAGGAAAAATTTCATTGAGAAGGCCTTATTACATGGAGGAGATTACAAGAAGAAGACAAAGTAAAGCCCTAGGCATCTAAGGGACCCTGGCATCATGAGATGCTCCATCCCCAACATCCTTTGCCCTGACCTTCGGCGCTGGAAGAGGGGCAAAAGGTAAGTTGAGGAGCTCGATTTTTGACCAAGTCCAGCAAGCCTCCTTGGGGATGTTCAAGGCAGCCAAGAAGGAGAGGTCGAGGTCTAGATATTTCTCCAAAACTTGGTGTCGAGCTAGACAAAAGCCATCTTGAAAGCCAACCTTGCTCGCCTGGTTAGCCTTGTCTAACTCGACAGACAGGTCTTCCACCTCATTTTGCAAATCGGCGACCTCCTTCTCCAGCTTCTTCATCTTCTTCTTCTTCTTCGTCTCCTTCTTTAGGGCCTCAACCTCGGCGTTGTCGGCAAGGGCCTTCATCAGGATAGCATAATCTTCTTCCTTCTCCTTTGGATAAGCCTCATTGGCGGAAGTGACCTTGATGACCTTCACACCGAGGTCAAACATTTTCTGAGAGAAATCCTTCAAGGGCCCCTTCTGGCCCTTCAAAAGTTCCTCCCAAAGTTTGGCAACCTCCCCCTTGGCAATTCTACTCAACTCGGGGTTCTTGATGACCGAGTTAGCGCAGAACACCTTTGCCTTATCTAGACACTCTTCGGTCCAAGTTTGAACCGAAAACTGTTTTGCCGCCCAAGCTCAGAAATATCCGCTATACGCTAAGAGCTACAAAAAATGGGGAACAGGACATTTGGTAAAGCCACACAAGGAAAGCCAAACACTTAGAAAAATTGGGAGAAAGAATAAAGGGTCTAAAGAAGTACATGGGTAGCATGCTCGGCGATCTTCACGGCAAGGATCTCCTCATTCGCGTACTCTTCGGCCATAGATTTGAAGGTAGCCTGGGTAAGCACGCCCCTCACCATTTGGGGAGCCATTTGCTGTCTGTCTTTGAAGAACAAATTCGTGTCCTCCGTGAAAGACTAGAAAGGCGCCCTCAGGACCTTATCCTTCGGGATATGAGAGTCCCGAAGGGCCCGCTTCGGGGCATGCTCCACCATCCATGCCGAGGGCGCCAATTCCTCTGCAAGGTCAAGGCACAGTTCCATTAAGATATTGTTCCTTAGTCATATATCAACGAGATTGAGAGTACTTAAATTGTCTAAGGAACAAACTAGGTGGCACCTCGGCGATGTCATCATCGGAGTCCCAAACCTTCTCTACTTCGGCAGGGACATGTTTGCCCTTGCTTCTTTTACGCTCCTCGAGTTCCTCAGCAGAAGGGCCTTCTTCTGAAGAGCCTAGAAGGTCCGCCAAAGTAGTGGGACTCCGGGGAGTGGAGCTGACAGCAAGCTCCAGTGGCAGGATGACCTGGACCTCGGGCTGATCCTCGGCCTCCTCAACATCTTCTGGAGCCGGGGGAAGGAGGTCCTTCTTCGCCTTCTTAGCCAAAGACAGACCGCCCCCAGACATCTTTCGCCACTTCGAGGCCCCCCTTCTTCGTTTGTTCCCCCTTCTCGGCTTGACCGAGGAAGAGGGATTTGTAGAAAGCGGCTGACCGATCGCCCATCTCTGAAAAAGCAGGAAAATATCAGTGAAAGTCCAAAGGGATACTTATACCAAAAATTGGAAAGTAACTTACTCTAAAAAAGGGCTTGGTAAGAGGGCTCCCCCCGAATGAGCATCACCAGCCAGGACTGCTTCCTGTCATCGGCAAGAGCTGGTATGCCGAGGTCTGTCTTATGCTCCTTGAGTACCCCTAGCTCCCGGAGAACCTCCTCGATCATAAGGTCCCACTTAATGGGGAAGGGGTACAAGGAACGCGGTGGGACCTCGGTATCCCAGTCGGTGACAACTCGGATATGGTTGTCAAAGTCCTCAAACCTCGCCGCCAACTCAGGAGTTAACAACTTCTTGGGATCAACGACGTCCGTCTCCAGCTTCCCCTGGGCCCACCTAGTCGGCATGTTCGACCATGCCTCCGCCACCTTCAGGAAGAAGAACTTCCTTTGCCACCCTCGCCAACTATCTCTAGTACCGAAGGTGAACATATATTTTTTGCTCCCAGATCCCCAAGGTAGCATTAGATAGAAGCCACCCTTCGGGACTGGATAGAGCTTGTAATACTGCATGAAGATGATGAAGTAGGGTTCTACCTTGAAAACCCCACACATGCAAAGAAAAATGTTGAAGTAATAGTAAGAGTTGGGTGGAAGCTGATTCACGGCTATGCCATGGAATTGGCAAAGGTCGCAAATCAGCTTCGACGGAGGAAACTGAAGTTCGGCCTTCAGTTGGGCTCGAAAAATGGTAACCTCGCCATTACTGTTCATGAAGCTGAAATGGCCAGGATGAAGTAGGCTAGTAGTGACGTAGGAGGGAAGGAACAATTTAGCTGTCCACTTCGCTAATTTTTCTGAAGTGGAACAACAGGGATGAGACATGAGAGGCTGCCAGCTCTCGGGAATGGGTTAGACGGACATAAGAGGGACAGGAAGACATGTTCGGCAAGAGAAAATGACTTCGGCAAGGAGAGTGAAAGGACTTCGGGAAAAAAGAAAGAAGCTTCGGGGACTAGAAAAAACCGAAATCGAAATGACCAAAGGACCACTAGAACAGAAACCCACCAACACGTTTGCCGAAGTTGGGATTAGAAGACGCCGTCATAAAAGGTTGCAGGAAATCGCTCCGCCGCTTGCACCACCGCCAAAAGAGAAGGAAGAGAAGAAAGAGCTCAAAGATAGATGAGAGCAAAAGAGAGATAGAGGAAAGCAAATGAGGGGAAGGAGGGTTTTTATACACCGAACAAGGGTAGCCGAATCATCGCCATAACTACCCTGTGAAGGCAAATCGTCGCCATAATTATCCCTTAAAGGAGAAAAGATGCGGCTGGCCTAACCGACGTGACTACCCCCAACCATCGTGAGCCATGTGTGAATGCGTGAAATGAGAACGCACTTTCTGACACCGCGAAAACCCAGGCACGCCTTTCCAAACTAACACACCGGGTTACGAGATGTGATGGTCCACTGACCTGCAATAGAAAAAGTAAAAATAAAGAGAGTGTGCACCCTGAGAATACCAAGGGACTAACCAGAGGGTAAGTAATGACACCTCGGCTAGGAAGGCACTCCTTCGGGTGGCGAAGTGTCTCCTTGTATGGTGTCCCGCTAGGAGTCCTGCAAGGTGTCCCCAAAGAGTCTAGGGCCGAAGTCTCCACTTTGACTTTTCGACCCGGGGGGGGGGGGGGGGGGGGGGGGTGATGTGATAGCCAAAGTGCTATTACCCTTCAAACCCATAAGCTCAGGCAAAGAACCACCCTTAGAAAGCCGAGCACCACCCTCGGAAAGCCGAGCGCCACCCACGAGGAACGCGAGCATAGACTTCGGAAAAGAGGTCTGGCCCTTTGAACATCTGACCTCAGTGATCCACCATCACCCCTGGAAATGACAGTACCGACCTCGGGAATACGGTGCATCAACATCCTTAGTAAAGTGATCGAACCGGCTTCGGGATAGAAAGACTCACCACTTTCGGCAAGGAAGAGCATCCCCGAAGGGGACCATCCTTGGCGAGGGGATTCCCAGATTACTGAGATGATCTAAGAAGAAAGTCCTCCTGTCCTGAAGAGTTCTCTTCTACCGAAGGGATGTCAGCAGTACAGCACAAACAATTAAGGAGCCTCTGATATGTCACCCGCGTACACAACACACCGCCCTCATACACGCTCTAACACGCCGTCGCCGGACACATCCTATCACGCAGTCCTACCCTGGTCTTGACCTTTGGTCAGAACGGCCTAGGGGGCATTTTTTCTCTTCATATTCCTACTACTTGTAGTCTCTAAAAATACTAACTTGGGCATCAGAGGCTCCTCCCCGGAAAGATACCCCGGGGACCTCATAACCTTTGTTCTTTGAGTGTTTCAGGCAATCTCTCCCTGGAAACTTCTCATTCAGGCATTCCTCCCTCACTAGGAGTCCCTCCCCGTCTCACTATGTTATACAGTGAAGATGCCGATGGGCATCAACATGGAATGTGTTACTCTCGTATAGCCCAATCTTTGGTTTCTTGATTACCGAGTATACCAACTTAAGCTGACGACATTGATATCGTATATCAACTCATCCAGCATGGCCATGCATTTTTCTAAGTCTTACTCTATCAAGGGGCCCGAAGATATCACTCTCCGTTACATAGGAGGGACAAATCCCATCTTGATCATACAAATCCCTCCGCATGATATGTGACATACCCAATGACCTCCTTCAAGTTCACTCAGTTACGAGCAACAAAGGAAAGTATCAAAGTATGTGACTCACATGTAGGGAACCTTGATGATCTTAGGTCGAAGGACTACATATACCATGATCACTATGAGAATCACTTATGACACTCATATAACGATCCATGTAGTGTTCTCATGGTGGGTCGGTCCAGTACACAAGTTCTCCAACTTGTACCCATATGTAGACTACATATCTCATATTAGTCTCCACATATGCTAGTCATTATGTATTATTGCAACCCGCTCCACAATAATACTAGACCAGGGACGTTTGAAGAATATCATTATTCTAGGGTTACAATTATGTTTATTACGTTACGCAGAAACAAAACAACAAACATAATTGCTGGATTAATGCCTTAATAAAATATCATGACTCAATGTGCAAAAAATACAATCATCTCATGATTGGCTTTTTTTGGGCACAACACTAACAATCTCCCACTTGCACTAAAAGCCAATCATCCATGTATCTAATACCGATGGACCTAGAATGGCTATCATGCTTCTGCTGCGTAAGGGGCTTTGTCAGTGGATCAGCAATGTTGCTGTCTGTCGAAGTCCTGCATATCCTTACATCACCCCTCTCGATGATCTCCCTGATGAGATGATAGCGTCGGAGTATGTGTTTGGATCGCTGGTGAGATCGAGGTTCCTTAGCCTGTGCGATTGCTCCATTGTTGTCACAATAGAGCTCTATCGGGTCGGCAATGCTTGGAACCACTCCAAGTTCAGTGATGAACTTCTTGATCCAAACTGCCTCCTTCGCAGCATCAGAGGCGGCAATGTACTCAGATTCTGTTGTAGAGTCAGCTACTGTCTCTTGCTTTGAACTCTTCCAGCTCACAGCACCACCACCAATACAAAACACATAACCAGATTGCGATCTAAAATCATCCTTATCGGATTGGAAGCTTGCATCGGTGTAACCCCTTACAACGAGCTCATCTTCACCTCCAAAGACCAAGAATGCATCCTTAGTCCTTCGTAAGTACTTAAGGATGTTCTTAACAGCTGTCCAGTGACTCTCACCGGGGTTCGATTGGTACCTACTCGTCATGCTCAAAGCATATGAGACATCGGGATGAGTACATATCATGGCATACATGATAGATCCAATTGCTGAGGCATATGGAATCTTACTCATGCGCTCTCTCTCCTCGGGTGTACTCGGACACTGAGATCTAGAAAGAGTGATACCATGTGACATGGGCAAGAATCCTTTCTTGGAATCTTGCATGCTAAACCTCTTTAGCACCTTGTCAATATATGTACTTTGACTTAGGCCAAGAAGCTTTCTAGATCTATCTCTATAGATCCTGATGCCTAACACATAGGCTGCTTCACCCAAGTCCTTCATAGAGAAACATTTCCCTAGCCAAGTCTTCACAGACTGTAGCTCAGGAATGTCATTCCCGATGAGTAGTATGTCATCTACATACAACACCAAGAAGACAATAGCGCTCCCACTAACCTTCTTGTAGACACAAGGTTCATCTTCATTTTTGATAAAACCAAACTCTTTGATTGCATTCATCAAAATGAAGATTCCAACTTCGAGAAGCTTGCTTCAGTCCATAAATGGACCTTTGCAACTTGCACACTTTATTGGCATTCTCAGGAGTGACAAAACCCTCAGGTTGTGTCATGTACACATCCTCAAGTAGCTTTCCATTTAGGAATGCAGTTTTGACATCCATTTGCCATATCTCATAATCATAGTGTGCAGCAATAGCAAACAAAATTCGGATGGATTTAAGCATAGCAACTGGTGAAAAAGTTTCATCATAGTCAATACCATGAATTTGCTTGAAACCTTTTGCAACCAATCGTCCCTTAAAGGTAATCACATTACCATCCATGTCAGTTTTCTTCTTGAAAACCCATTTGCACCCTATGGGTTTTACCCCTTCAGGTGGGTCAACCAAAGTCCATACTTGGTTTTCATACATGGATTCCATCTCGGATTTCATGGCCACTAGCCACTTCTCAGAGTCAGGCCCCGACATAGCTTGTTGGTAGGTTGTGGGCTCATCCTGATCCATGAGCATCACATCACCAGTGTGAGTCACAAGAAATCCATATCTCTCGGGCTCACGCCGAATCCTACCAGACCTACGTGGGCTCTGTGCTACAGGAACAGACTCTTGAACCACAACATCTTGTGGTGTCTGTTCAGGTTCCATTTCAGGTTCGATGTCTCCTTGTTGTTCTTGAATTTCTTCAAGTTCTACTTTCCTCCCACTAGTTTCCTTTAGAGATAAACTCTTTCTCTAAAAAGACACCAGTTCGAGCAACAAACACTTTTTGCTCAGAAGGATTGTAGAAATAGTAACCCTTTGTTTCTTTGGGATACCCAACAAAAAGGCATTTTTGAGATTTGGGCCCTAGTTTGTCAGAGGATTGACGTTTCACATAAGCGTCACAGCCCCAAATCTTCATAAAAGACAAATTGGGACGCCTCCCACTCCATATCTCATATGGTGTCTTTTGAACCGATTTAGATGGAACTCGGTTTAGTGTAAAAGCGGCTGTCTCTAGAGCATGTCCCCAAAAGGAGTTTGGAAGGTCAGCTTGACTCATCATAGGAGCGAACCATGTCTAACAGAGTTCGATTTCTCCTTTCAGATACACCATTCCATTGAGGTGTACCTGGTGGAGTGAGTTGTGATACTATACCACACTCCTTCAGATAGTCAAGGAATTCTCGATCCAAGTACTCTCCACCTCGATCTGATCGAAGCACTTTGATACTCTTCCCGAGTTGATTCTCTACTTCATTCTTGAATTCTTTGAACTTTTCAAAGGATTCTGACTTGTGTCTCATAAGATACACATAGCCATATCTGCTGAAGTCATCAGTGAAAGTAATGAAGTATTGGAAACCTCCTCTAGCTTGTGTAGACATAGGGCCACATACATCACTATGTATGAGTCCTAGTAAGTCATTAGCCCTTTCACTTTGCCCTGTGAATGGGGCTTTGGTCATCTTGCCCAACAAACATGACTCACATGTCTCATATGATTCAAAATCAAATGAGTCCAAGAGTCCATCCTTATGGAGCTTGGATATGCGGGTCTCATTTATATGGCCCAAGCGACAGTGCCAGAGATAGGTCGGGTTTGAATCATTTAATCTGACCTTCTTGGTATTCACATTATAGATTGGATCTTCGAGGTCTAGAACATACAACCCATTGCTAAGTTGAGCACTACCATAAAAGATTTCATTCAAATAAATAGAACAACATTTGTCCTTTATTATAAATGAAAAACCTTTCTTGTCCAAACAAGAAACAGAAATCAAATTTCTACTAATAGTAGGCACAAAGTAGCAGTTGTCTAATTCTAAAACTAATCCACTAGGTAAAGTGAGAACATAAGTCCCTACGGCTAAGGCAGCAACCCTTGCTCCATTTCCAACACGTAGGTCCACTTCACCTCGGGCCAATCTTCTACTTCTACTTAGATCCTGCACATTTGCACAAATGTGAGATCCACATCCAGTATCCAATACCCAAGATGAGGAAGTAGAAAAGTTAGCCTCTATAACAAAAATACCTGAAGTGGAAGTCTTACTTCCCTTTTCCTTAGCAAGTTCTTCAAGATAGAGCTTGCAATTGCGCTTCCAGTGTCCAGGTTGCTTACAATGGAAGCACTCCCCTTCCTTTGCCACACCACCCTTTGGTTTCAGTGCAGCTGAAGAAGAATTAGCATTGGACTTTCCATTAGCTTTATCCTTCTTCTTGTTGGCTTTTCCCTTTCCCTTGCCCTTTTGAACCATCAAAATGGGCTTAGCCTTCTTAAGGTTTTGCTCAGCAGTTCTCAACATGTTGAGCAATTCAGGGAGGGACTTGTCAAGGTCGTTCATGTTATAGTTCATGACGAACTGACTGTAGCTTTCAGGCAACGATTGCAAGACTACATCAATAGCCAACTCTTTCTGAAGAGCAAATCCCAAATTCTCAAGATTCTCAATGTACCCAATCATCTTGAGCACATGAGGACCCACGGGACTTCCCTCAGACATCTTGCACTGAAACAATGCCTTAGAGGTCTCAAACCTCTCATGCCTAGCTTGCTCTTGGAAAAGCATTTTGAGATGTTCGATCATATCGAACGCCCCCATGTTCTCATGTTGCTTCTGAAGCTCAGATTCCATGGTAATAAGCATGAGGCATGCAACATCCAAAGCATCATCAGAATGCCTCTTGTGAGCATCCCTTTCAGCTCTTGGAGCAGTGGCAGCAGGCTCATTCGGAATGGGCTGCTCTAGGACATAAGCCTTTCTCTCTTGTTTGAGGACTATCCTCAAGTTTCGGTACCATTTGAGAAAGTTGGTCCCATTCAGTTTTTCCTTCTCAAGGATCGATCGCAACGAAAGTGTCGATGTGTTTTGTGCCATGGTTATCTACAACAGTAAATATGCAGTGTAAGAGTCATGTATTTTAATTCATTTAATAAGGACTTTTATTAAACGATACTCCCACTATTTTCCTCAAAATAATAACCCTCGATATTATTTTGGAACACCTCGGCGCTAAGGTATTCTAGTGGGCCAAGATCCATATTTGACCACAACCTGAGTCAGCTTTGGCTTTTCTCTCAAGTTACAGCTATTTAGGTAGGCAACTCCTTGCCAATTGCATCCCATGCAACTCTTGGATAGTTGGGTGAACAACACTTGTCCAAGCTCATCTCATGAACTTAAGCCCAACTCTATGCCTCTAAGTCCTTAATCCTATTAGGATGACTTAGTTAAGTCGAACCCAAAGTTAGCAGTTTGGATATCACTATTATCCCATCGCGCCTTACCAAGATGAACATAGGTGCTTTGCTTTGGCAAACCCACCTAATGTTGATCAAAGTCTTGACGAGTGCCAACATTTGGAAGGCATCACATTTAATGACTTAATATTTGTTTGAGGGATTTTTCTTTTGATCTCACCAATTTGTTATCTCCGGTTGTTTTATACATGCATCACATACAAATATAAAACATGCATCTCATGCGTACAAGAAAGTAAACGTGACATGGTTATAGCCAAAACTATGCGATATTCTCAAGCCAATGAGAATATCATAAAAGCCTAAGAAAAGAAAAGAGTCTTCACAAGCTCCTTCTCTTCCTTTCTTGGTTGCCCTTTTGGTTGTCACCTTTTGTTGTCACCTCCTTGGACATACCACCTTGGATGATCCCATAATGCACCATTACATCAATAATAGAAACCTCGAGTTACATTCGAGGGGAGTAAGGTGAGAAGAGAATGTACAATGAGAGTGATAAGAAAAGGCATGACTCGCAGGCCGTATTTACAAGTACAACCAATCAAGGGCTATAACCATGCACCATGCTTCAAACACCAATCAGCATATCATGTCAAATCTCATTCAACAAAGATGCATGCCAATTTTCGCGTGTTGATTAACCAGTTTTTATTTATGTGGCGCTTCGCATACGGCGGTCCCGCTGGCCGGTCAGCGGGCGGTGGTTCCGCTGACCGGTCAGCGGACGGGGTCAAGGGGAGCCGCCCTTGCGGGGGGCGTGGGGGGCAGCGCCCCCCGGCGCAAAAAATTGTCTTACAATTGCTTAGCCCGAAATCTTCTATTTCGAGAAAGTAGGCACCCGAGACTCCTCTATTCGAGCCACCAAAAATACCTTACTTTCAGTGCCCGAACAGGCCGAATCCGAACCAAGCTAGGGTTTTTGCAACTATTGCAAGAATCCTAATCCATATAGGTATCTCATACCATTCAATTTGAGATTAATCTCATTAACCAATTTGTGTCGTTTCTTCATATATCTCATATGTTCATTACGAATTCCAGTTTCATGCATCTTGAATCAATCTAATTAATCATGGCCGAAAAGCAACCGAACACATAGCATCATGCGATTCAACACTCAATCCCGATTTAGGGTTTCACCAGTAGCTCTGATACCACTGTTGGGTTTCGGGAGCCAAACAGTGCAGTGGAATTTAACCGAAACCCTCTAGGATCCAAGTGAAACGGGGTAAACCGGGTGTTCGAAAATTTTCATACCTAATTTTCGGTTGAGATCTCTCACTCAACTGTAGAGTCGAATCACAAAACCTGAACAGTTGACGTGTTCAAGCTCTCTATGGTATCCACACGAGCCTCTCGGGATCACCACGCTTCCACCACGTCCCGGCAGATGCGTTTCTCTTGCGCTCGCAGTGCTAGCTTGCGTCCTCCAAGGAATTGCAAGAGAAGAGTGTGGCTGTCCTTTTTGGAGGCTAGGGCAAGGAGACCTGCGAATTTCTCACTTAAAAGTTGTATTTATAGTGAAACTCAACTTCCAGGCCTAATGGGTTTCAAAGCCCTAATCCAATTAGGATTTAATTTCGGGCTTAATAATGGCTCAACTCTTGGGCCCATTATTAATACGAAATTATAGTGAAACCATAACCCAAATAATTAGCCCATGCACTCTAATGATCCAAATAGCTCTATGTGTGCGACCCAATAGGCTCTTGCCATGTTGGCAATGATCATAAATCACATTTATGATCATAAGCAATGAGCGGTGTCTAGCAACACATCATTGCTACCCAAGTGACAAGATTGTCGGTGAATCGACTAAACCTTTATGATCATCACCGATATATGCCATTGTCCCTTTGTCCAAGATATCAAGACTAAGCACGAGACATGGAATGTGTCACTCTCGTATAGCCCAATCTTTGGTTTCTTGATTACCGAGTAGACCAACTTAAACTGATGACATTGATATCGTATATCAACTCATCCGAGCATGGCCATGCATTTTCTAAGTCTCACTCTATCAAGGGGCCCGAAGATATCACTCCCGTTACATAGGAGGGACAAATCCCATCTTGATCATACAAATCCCTCCGCATGATATGTGACATACCCAATGACCTCCTTCAAGTTCACTCAGTTACGAGCAACAAAGGAAAGTATCAAAGTATGTGACTCACATGTAGGGAACCTTGATGATCTTAGGTCGAAGGACTACATATACCATGATCACTATGAGAATCACTTATGACACTCATATAACGATCCATGAAGTGTTCTCATGGTGGGTCGGTCCAGTACACAAGTTCTCCAACTTGTACCCATATGTAGACTACATATCTCATATTAGTCTCCACATATGCTAGTCATTATGTATTATTGCAACCCGCTCCACAATAATACTAGACTAGGGGCGTTTAAGAATATCATTATTCTAGGGTTACAGTTATGCTTATTACGTTACGCAGAAACAAAACAACAAACATAATTGCTGGATTAATGCCTCAATAAAATATCATGACTCAATGTGCAAAAATACAATCATCTCATGATTGGCTTTTTTGGGCACAATACTAACACCTTTTACACGCTCTAACACACCGCCGCCGCACACATCCTATCATGCAGACCTACCCTGGCCCTGACCTTTGGCTAGAACGGCCTACAGCCGGCTAGAGGCCCCTACACCCGAAGGTACAGGTTGCATCCGACCGAACAGGTGTCATAATCTAAGTAGGTTACGTCAGGCAGATTTATCCATTCACACCCTCCTATATATATATATGGGAAAAGGCCTCAGTAAGGGGCTCTCTCGGAAAAAGTATACATCTTTCATATTCTTACTACTACTTCCAGTTTCTCAAAATACTGACTTGGGCATTGAAGGCTCTTCCCCAGAAAAATACTCTGAGGACCTCCTAACCTTTATTCTTTGAGTGTTTCAGGCAATCTCTCCCTAGAAGTCTCTCATTCAAGCGTTCCTCCCTAACCGGAGGTCCCTCCCAGTCTCACTATGTCATACAGTGAAGATGCCGATGGGCATCATGTTGGTTTATCAAAAAGTTCCACTTGACATTGTTGAACCAAGTAAGGACACCTTTAAACTTAGAGCTAAACTAAAAACTATTATTCCACCTAAGTCACATGAACCCAAAAACATTGTGAATTGAAGACCCTAATAATAGCATCGTCTACCATCATACTTGTATGATTATGTTCATCAAGTACCTTTAGTGGACTTGTCATTCTCATTCTTAGAAAGTCATGTCTCCCCAGGTATACCAATTAGTTAACACATAATTCAATAACTCATGATTTAATCTTAGCCATAAACCTTCTCTTACGGTGCTGTTAATTGAATCCAAACCAAAATACTTCAAACAGACCAATGGAAGTCCTAACTAATGTGCAACTATAAAAAATGAGATTGATGAACCTGAGAAAAATAAAGTATATAGCTTGGTAAATCTTCCACCATGAAAAAAAGTTATTGGTTCTAAATGGGTGTTTTGAATCAATTACAAAGTACACAAAATAGATTAATGTTACAAAGTTCAATTAGTGACAAAGGGTTTTGTCAGATAGAAGGGTTTGGATATTAAAAAATATAAGCTCTAGTTATTCAACTCATAACTATGTGATGCCTTTTCTTTGTACCTCTTGTAAAAAAGTGGGATCTACCACAGTTAATGTAAACAATATTTTACTTCAAAAAAATTTAAATGAAGAAATTTTCATAAAACTTCTTTCTAGAATTTTACAAACCAGTGATTCTCATGTGTGCAACCTAAAAAAATCTCTATATAGTCTAAAGCAGGCTCTAAGATAGTGGTTTGATAAGTTCTTCAACTCTCTCTTGCATTTTGGTCTCAATCAATCTGAACGATATTATTCTCTGTTTAATGCAAAAGATTAAAGAATTTTATTGTTATTCTAGTATATGTTGGTGAAATAATAATCACAACTTATGATTTATAGGAAATTGCTGATCTTAAGAAATATTTATAAGAGCATTTTAATATTAAGGACCTAAAAAAACCTAAGTACTTCCTTGGCTTGGATGCTTCTCATTCATCTCATGGAATTAATTTTTCTTTTTTAAAGAAAATATATGGTCAATTTTTTAATGGCAACTAGGATGCTACATTGTGAACTTGCTTTCTTTTCAATCTGGTAGCAACACAATCTTGCTAAATGAGAATTGCTCAGAAATCCTAGTTCTTATCATTGATCAATAAACAAACTTATTTGACTCACCATTATAAGGCTTGATAGCACCTATGTTATCAATCTTCTCAGTGAGTTTATGAATGAGCAATTGTCGTTCATCATAATGTTACCATGCATTTACTATGCTATGAAGATGGCTCTTGGAAAATATTGTTATCTTTTACGAACAATGACATCATACCTTATGAATAGTATTGATGCCTATCGGCATCCTCGTTGTATGACATGTTGGCTTGAATGAAAGACTTCTGGTGTGAAGGTGTCTCTAAGATTTTGAAGAATAAGGGTTAGAGACTCCTTGGAATATTTTTCAGGGAGAGGAGCCTCTGACACCCAAGTCAGTATTTGTGTGAGTAGTAGTAAAGAGCAGAGAACAATGAATAAAGAAAAGCCTCTCATTCTTACCAAGGTCCCTCCCAGGTATTTATAGGAGGGTGGAGGGAGGAGGCCATTTGACATAGCTTGTTCAAATCATGACACGTGTTCGGTTAGATCCAATCCATACCTTCAGAGGTAGGCATCTCCAGCTGGCCGTAGGCTGTTCGGGCTAGAAGGTAAGGGCGTGTGCAAGGTCTTTCTGTCTCTGTGAGACCCCTTTGGGGTACGAGACCCCTTCAGGTAGAGATTTTCCCCAAGGGCTATTGGGGAAGGCCTTTCGGCAAAGTGGGTCACCTTTGGGAGACGTTCTCTTCTGTCGAGGAGGTGGATCTACTTATCTAAGGTTGGTAGGTTCGTAAATCTGAGGGTGGTGAAAGACACCTTTCCGAAGTTAGTCATGTTATCTTTCCGAGGGTGGTGTTGAGGGTGCCCCAAAGTCGAGGCTAAACTAACACCGAAGGTGGCATTCAGATAGCTGATCAGGAAATGATGAGGCCCATAGCCCTTTGGCTATCACATACCCCCCTCGGGAAGCAAAAGTTGTATCTTCGGCGTTAAGCCTTTGAGAGCACGGCATGGAGATCTTTACTGGTGATGACAGTCGTAACCATTAGCATAGCTAACTTCTGACTGAGGTCACCTTCTTCGAAGTGGGCACCTCTTTGGTTCAAGATGCCTCCTTTGGCCGAGCCAGTGTCTTCGGCATAAAGTAGGACTCTTCACTTTTTGGCTGAGCTTTTGATGTTCCCAAAGTTATATCTTCGGGTAGGGAAAATATTCCCCCTCTGAGTTTTTTATCTTCTGTTGCCTGCTAATGAATTGTCACATCTTCTGACCAGGTAGTCGCGTCACTTTGGGCTAGGCTTACATAGGTCTGCTAATGTTAGAAGGTATGCCCTTGTTTCTCACGTTGGGTGACATGTGTCACTAGGTGACTGGTGAATGGTCGCATCTATTACATCAGTTATGTCCCTTCGCTTGCGAAGGGTCATTATGGCGATGCTTCGCCTGCCTCCTTCGGTCTATATAAACCCTTCCTCCTTCAGAGTTTTCCACACTTCTCAATTTCCATTCCTTTTGCTCTCTGATTTCCTCTCGTCTTTCATCTTTCTTTGGCGGTAGTGCTAGCGGTGGAGCGATTTTCGGCGAGTTGTGGTGATTTCTGAAGTCCTTGTCTTTGTTCCGAACTAGGTTGGTTACTTTCCGAACTAATTTTTTTGTTTTAATTCTTTTCCCTTCGACATTCCGAGGTCAGATTTCTCTATTCCCGAACATGTCTTCTTACCATATAGAAGCTCATCCCAATCTTGAGAGTTGGCTCCCACTTAACTCTTATCCGAGCTATGCCACTTCAGAGAAAGTGAAGAAGTGGTCGGTTAAATTTTTTCCACTTTCCTATGCCGCCACCAGGCGACCTAGTCCTAGTATGCCTAGCTATGCTCCACTTTCAAACGAGGTTATAGTCTTTAGGGCTTAGTTGAAGGCGGGACTTCGGTATCCCTATCCGAAGACGGTTTGTGACTTTTGCCAATTTTATGGCATAGTCGTCACCAACTTCCTCCGAACTCCTACTCCTACTTTAACACTTTTCTTTGTATGTGTGGGGTCTTTAACAGAGAGCCCCACTTTATCTTTTTCATACAATACTACAAACTCCACCCCGTTCTGAAGGGCGGGTTCTACTTCTTGCTCCCTCGGGGATCTAGGAGCAAGAAATATACGTTCACCTTTGGAACAAAGGAAAGTTGGCGAGGGTGGTAAAAGAGGTTCTTTTTTCTGAAAGTGGATGAACAGTGGAAGGACACGCTGACCAAATGGGCTTCGGGGACTCTTGATATTGATGTAGTAAACCTGAGGAAGCTCTTAACCTTAGAGCTAGAGTCCTAGTTTAAAGAGTTTGATAGCCGTATTCTGTCTATTGCGGATTGGGATCTCGAGGTCCCTTCGTGTTCTCTATACCCCTTCCTCATCAGATGGACTTTCATGACCGAAGAGGTCCTTTGGGAGCTTAGGGTAGTTGAGGAACACATTATTGATGAAGATATGCTGAAGCCTTTGGTTGATGGGAATAATGAGTGGTTGCTGAAGCTCCTTTGGGGAGAACTTACGTATTTGGCACTAAAAGAGAGTAAGCTCTTTTTCAATTTTGTTACTTATGCCTTTCCGTACTTACACTAATGTTCTCCTTTTTGCAGAGATGAGTGATAAATCTGCTGCTTTCTACAAGAGTCTCTTCCTCGGCCAGACCGAGAAGAGGGAGCAACAAAAGAAGAAGGCGCCGAAGAGGAAGAAGGCATCGACTGGACCATCTTTGGCGTTGAAGTCGAAGAAGGCCAAGGAGGACTCCCTTCCACCTCTACCCGAAGGGGAAGTGGAGGTGCTTGGCCAAACTCCCGTTCGTGCTGACCCATCTTCGAAACCAGCCATCTGTTCAACCCCTTTCAGTCCTAATGCAGTTGTCGAGACGTTGGGGACTTCGATCGGGGAGCTTTCGGCCAAAGGACTGGAGGAACGTCGGAAGAAAAGGGGTAAAGGTGTTCCCCCTGAGGTCCTAGATGTTTGTGACTCCGAGAGAGATGAAGCAGAATGCCCCCCAGGTTTGTTCCTTAGCCATTCATCTATGAGTTTGGGAATTTTTGGTATTTTTGACCTTATAGATGAATGGCTAAGGGATAATGTTTTAATGGAACTTCAGCTTGACTTTGTAGGCAAAGGAGCACAGGCTCTGTGGGTGGAGGACCATGCTCAGAAGAGTGCCTTTCGGGACATAAAAATCTTGAGGGACAAAGTTTCGAGGGAGCCCTTCTGGACTTTTACGAAGGAAATGGACATGTTCTCTGAGGATAGCCAGAAGATGGCCCCTCAAATGGCAAGAGGCATTATGAATAATGCCACCTTCCAGTTCCTGACGGAAGAGTGCCCCAATGTGGAAATCCTCATCATGAGGATGAGTAAACATGCAACCCAGGTAAACCTTAACCCTTTAAAACTTAGAAAAATTCTGAGCTTAAGGTAGCTTTTTAACCCTTATTCGGAATCCTTCCCTTTTGCAACTGTTGGCATACAGCAGATATCTTCAGGCTTGGGCAACTAAGCAATCTTTGGTCCAAAGTCGGTCGGAGGAAAGCTTAGCCAAAGTGAAGGAACTTTTTGCTAGCTCAGTCATCAAGTACGGCGAGCTTAATAAAATTGCGAAGGAAGACCTGACCAGTGTTCGGCAAGAGGTGCTGAAAAGCCAAAATGAGCTGTTGGAAGACATTTCTTCCAAGGTGATAGACCTCGGCTTGAGGGTAGTGGCCCTTACTTTGGCGAACGAAGCCTTCCAAAAGGAGAAGGAGGAAGCCATTGCCGACCTTATGAAGATGCTGGGGCTCAATGCCGAATTCCTAGCCGAGATCAATCGGCTGAAGAAGGAGAAGAAAAAGAAGAAAAAGAAGCTTGAGAAGGAGGTGGAGGTGTTGAAGAAGGAGCTGGAGGACCTTAAAGCTGAGAAGCCGAAGTCGGATGAGGTGACTAAGTCCTCTTACCAAGATGGGTTCTGCCTTGCCCGTCACCAGGGCCTTTCCAAGCATCCTAGCTTGGACCTCTCCTACCTTCGGGTGCTCAATATTCCCGAAGGACCAACTTCGAAATTGTCGAGAGTAGAATATCTCAATCTTCTCATTCTTCCTCCTTCGACTACTGAAGATGGCGCCAACAAAAATGATCCGGAAAATGACTCTACCGAAGATGCTGTGGGGGCCGAAGATGGTCAGGACAACCAATAGACTTTTTTTTTTTGTGTACTTTGTACTTTGTACTTTTGCAACGAAATGAGATTCTATCTTGCTTTGAAATTTTCGCTGAGTCCCTGACTGGTATGACTCTGGGCATTACCTTTGTCCTTCAGCATTTAACTATCTTCTTTAGTGAGTCATGCCATCCTTTAAGGGTTTACAACCTTAGTGTTTTTAAAGGTTTCACAACCATTTTTAGTCATACCTCTCTGGAAGACTTGTCCTTTAAAAATAGTTAACTACCTTTGGGACCAACCATGTTCGGTCAACCACCTTTGGTGAAACCTCATTTTTGTGAAAAATAGATAAGTACCTTTTGATAGCCGAAGTGCTATCGCCTTTCGAGCCTGTAAGCTCGAGTAAGGCACCGCCCTCGGCAAGCAAAGCCTCAACTACAAAAGGCGCATAGACCAACTTTAAAAAGAAAGGTGTCTCACAATTTTACGTCCGACCTCGGTGATTCCCCATCATTTCTGTGGACGACAATACCAACCTCGGGAATACAATTCATCATCATCCTCGGTAGGGTAACCAAACCACCTTTGGTAGGGTAAAACGTCCCTAAGCGGGACCACCCTCGGCGGTGATACACCCGGATTACCAAAATAACCTCGGATGGAAATCCTTCTACTCCGAAGAGCTCCCTTCTACTGAGAGGACCTCAGGAGTACGGTAGGAACAATTAAGAAGCCTTTGACACATCCTCGACACGCCGCCCCCAGACACGCTCTGACACTCTACCTAACACGCTCTGGCACGCCACCCTCATGCGACCTAGCTGTTAGTGTTGTGCCCAAAAGCCAGTCATGAGATGATTGTATTTTTGCACATTGAGTCATGATATTTTATTAAGGCATTAATCCAGCAATTATGTTTGTTGTTTTGTTCCTGCGTAACTTAACAAACATAATTGTAACCCTAGAATAATGATATTCTTAAAAGTCCCTGGTCTAGTATTATTGTGGAGCGGGTTGCAATAATACATAACGACTAGCATATGTGGAGACTAATATGAGATATGTAGTCTACATATGGGTACAAGTTGGAGAACTTGTGTACTGGACCGACCCACCATGAGAACACTACATGGATCGTTATATGAGTGTCATAAGTGATTCCCATAGTGATCAGGGTATATGTAGTCCTTCGACCTAAGATCATCAAGGTTCCCTACATGTGAGTCACATACTTTGATACTTTCCTTTGTTGCTCGTAACTGAGTGAACTTGAAGGAGGTCATTGGGTATGTCACATATCATGCGGAGGGATTTGTATGATCAAGATGGGATTTGTCCCTCCTATGTAACGGGAGCGATATCTTCGGGCCCCTTGATAGAGTGAGACTTAGAAAAAATGCATGGCCATGCTCGGATGAGTTGATATGCGATATCAATGTCATCAGTTTAAGTTAGTCTACTCGGTAATCAAGAAACCAAAGATTGGGCTATACGAGAGTGACACATTCCATGTCTCGTGCTTAGTCTTGATATCTTGGACAAAGGGACAATGGCATATATCGGTGATGATCATAAAGGTATAGTCGAATCATCGACAATCTTGTCACTTGGGTAGCAATGATGTGTTGCTAGACACCGCTCATTGCTTATGATCATAAATGTGATTTATGATCATTGCCAACGTGATAAGAGCCTATTGGGTCGCACACATAGAGCATTTTGGATCATTAGAGTGCATGGGCTAATTATTTGGGTTATGGTTTCACTTTAATTTCGTATTAATAATGGGCCCAAAAGTTGAGCCATTATTAAGCCCGAAATTAAATCCTAATTGGATTAGGGCTTTGAAACCTATTAGGCCTGGAAGTTGAGTCTCACTATAAATACAACTTTTAAGTGAGAAATTCGCAGGTCTCCTTGCCCTAGCCTCCAAAAAGGATAGCCGCACTCTTCTCTTGCAATTCCTTGGAGGACGCAAGCTAGCACTGCGAGCGCAAAAGAAACGCATCTACCGGGACGTGGTGGAAGCGTGGTGATCCCGAGAGGCTCGTGTGGATACCATAGAGAGCCTGAACACGTCAACTGTTCAGGTTTTGTGATTCGACTCTACAGTTGAGTGAGAGATCTCAATCGAAAATTAGGTATGAAAATTTTCGAACACCCGGTTTACCCCGTTTCACTTGGATCCTGGAGGGTTTCGGTTAAATTCCGCTACGCTGTTTGGCTCCCGAAACTCAACACTAGCCTCCTGGCCAGGCGGCTTGTGGTCGGCTAGATGCTCCCCTTCTGCCCGAGGATACGGATTGCATCTTGCCAAACACGTGTCATAACCTAGGCCGGCCACGTCAAACGGACTTCTACTGTTCACCTATCTATAAATATTCGGCAAGCCCCCAAGTAAAGGGGGGACTTTCAAAAAGAGGGAAATCTTCCCATTTACTACTACTCACTCTCCATTTACCAGACACTGACTTGGGCGTCGGAGGTCCTCCCTGGAAAAACACCCCGGGGACCTCCTGACCTTTGTTTTCCTGAGCTTTTGCAGCCCTTCTCCCACCGGAGCATCCTCACCAAGGCGTTCTTCTATCGGTAATCTCTGCTCCAGGCTCAACATGTCAGATAATGATGATGCAGCAGGGCATCATTTGGTGCCGTTTGTGGGAAACTTGATGCTCAAAAGACAAGGGGCTCTCGAAGTCCACCTCAGCGCTGGAGCCTCAATCGGCGATCCAGCAGCCCACTGTAGAGACATCTATCCCCGGAAGACGATCGCCCTCTTATAGTAACGATGGGCTTCTTGCGAGACTTCCAGCACTCCATTGTCACTGAAGTAACTCAACAGCCCGACCGGAGGTGGCCTCACCCTCCACAGGCCCGAAGGGCCTCCTCCTCAATAGGACCCCGAGAGGGAAGCTCGAGGTCCACCCACTAGAGTCCCAGGAGCGAAGCCTCTCCTGGCACGTCTTCCATGGAAGGCACACCTCCAGTAGCGCAACCCACTAAGGAAAGGGCCCTAAAAAAAACTAGGACCCTTCACCGGCGAAGTCCATCCTTGAACCGAAGATCCTAGTCTCATCGGTACCGAAGTTATTCCCCGGCAAGGAGAAGGAGTTCGCCACTACCAACAAAAATCGAACAGCATAGGGAAGCTAGCACGGCTGCCCATATGGAGAAGTTCCTCAGAAGACTCAAAAAGGTTGAGAGGCAAATCTCCCGAAAACCAATCTGGTCAAGGGTTTCTGACACTTATACCGGAGAAGAGTCACCCTTCGTACAGGAAGTAGTGGAGGCACCAATGCCCAATGACTTTAGGGTGCCATGCTTAAAAACATTCGACAGGCGTAGCGATCCTCAGGCGCACCTCACAAAGTACAAAAGGAGCATGACCCTCCACGGCGCCGATGATGCCACCCTCTACAAGTGCTTTGAGGTGACACTCTCCAGTCCGGCGACGGCTTGGTACAATTCGTTGGCCCATGGAACCTTGCTAAGTTTCCAGGAGCTGTCTACTACTTTCACTCAGTAGTTTATTGGTAGTAGGCCAACAACCAAAATGCTAGTGCAGATGTTCGATATAGTGCAACGGAGTGGTGAAACCATTCGCGACTATGTCAAAAGATTCAACTGAGAGGCACTGAATGTGCCAGATTTTTGACCTGAGATCCGTATCCTCACAATGACAAGAGGACTTTAGAGGGATTACCAGCTCTTCTATGAGTTCTCTAAAGATCCTCTAGACACATTGGGAGAGTTCTACCAAAGGGCTGAACAACACATGGCGGCCGACGAACTCAGGATGGGGGGACCAAAGTCGGAGCACCTTCAGTCGGAAGGACCAATTCACTAGCCAAGACACCAGAATGAGGTCGGAGGAAGGCCCCAAAAGCAAAGGGGGAAAAAGCCAATGACATTCACTTCTTTGAATGCCACAAGAGCCAGCATTCTCATGGCTTTGGAAAAACAAGGGACTACGGTCCCAAGGCCGAAGGCCATGACCTTGAAAAATAAGAAAAATATGAAGAAATTCTGCCAATATCACCAAGACCATGGCCACGACACTGAAGACTGCTTCCAACTAAGGAAGTACATTGAGTCCCTAATTAAGCAAGGCCAGCTTTGATGGTACCTCCGAATGCCTTCTCCGAAGGGAAGAAATGAGGAAGAGGGAGGAGGAGATGAGGAGGACTATGATTCCGACAGGCATCGAGACTGAAGTCCCCGAAAGAATCCACTGCCTTCGGCAGGGGTTGTCCAAACCATCATCACAAGGATACCCTCGGCTGAAAGGAAAAGGAAGATAAAGGGGATCTCCATAATGGAATATGGGAACTCCCCGAACAAACTTGTTCACAAAGACGGGACCATGGTAAAGTTCCCCCATGATGACCCACTCCTCGTCACCGCAAGGATAAGGAGTTGGGATGTCAAGAGAGTACTCCTTGATGTCGGCTCCAACACCGATGTCATCTTTTCGCTTCTGCCCCCTAAACTAGGCATCTCAATGAGTGACCTCAACATCATCAAATCCCCCACCTTTGGGGTTGGGCCATCCAAGCTCCCAGTTCTCGGATGCATCGATCTACCCCTGATGTTGAAGGGGATTTCGCCTCAGAATCGAGAAGAACTATTTGCCTCTATAATGACAAGATTCATCGTCATCAACGTGCCTTCATCATACAATGCTATCCTCGGGAGACAAACTCAAGGAAACCTTCACATTCTCCCCGATGTGAAGTACTTGACGGTCACCTTCGCAACCAAAAAAGGAGATGCAGAGATCTTCATCGACCAAGCCAAAGTCAGGAAGGTCTTCACCAAGGCTAGACAAATCCTGGCCAAGGTCCAAGTACAGACTTCGGCTACGGAAAAAGCTATCACGATAGGCGAAGTAACCATGAGAGAGGAAGCAGAAGAGCTAGAAAAATTCGATACGGAAGACGTAGAGTTGGTCCCTGGCCGAAATACCCGAGTAGGGAAAAAATTGGCCAAGGATGACAAAGATAGGCTTGTATCCTTCTTATTAATGAACAAAGATCTATTCGCCTACTCTCCAAAAGACATGCCTGGGAATCGACCCCAGCATAATCCACCATAGCCTCAAAGTCTGCCCGAACGCCAAACCGATTCGACAGAAAAAATGAAACTTGTCATCTCATAAGAATGCCTTCGTTAAAGCTGAAGTTAGGCGTCTGACGAAGGCAGGGGTAATAAGAGAAGTTAAGTACCCCGAATGGGTTAGCAACGTGGTTATCGCCATAAAGGAGGGGAGTGAAAAGCTCCAGATATGCATCGACTTTCGGAACTTGAATGATGCTTGTCCAAAGGACTCCTACCCTTGCCAGCTATAGACCAATTGGTGGATTCAACCGCCAAGTACGGTCTTCTCAGTTTCCTTGATGCCTTCAGTGGATATCATCAAATTCAGATGAACCCTGAAGATGAAGAAAAAACCACCTTTGTAACCGATGTTGGTACCTACTATTATGTCAAAATGCCCTTCGGGCTTAAAAATGTAGGGGCTACCTATCAAAGGTTGATGAATAAGGTGTTCGACTCTTGGATTGGGAGAAATATGTAAGCATATGTCGATGATATGATAGTTAAGAGCAGAATGCCTAGTAATCATATCAATGACTTAAACGAAACCTTTCAACGACTTCGGGAGTTCGGCATTCGCCTCAACCTCGAGAAGTGCGTGTTCGGAGTAAGTGCAGGGAAGTTCCTTGCGTTTATGGTATCGGAAAGGGGGATAGACGCCAACCCCTAGAAGGTCAAAGCCTTGCTAGGCTTTCGAACACCCACCACTATTAAAGATGTGCAAAGGCTTACCGGAAGAATCACTTCCCTTAGAAGATTCATTTCCAGGTACGACAACTGGTGCCGACCGTTCTTCAAGTTGCTTACCAAGACACCCAAGAGTGAAGGCAATCCCGAATCCAAGGAGCATCCTTGGAATCAGGAATGCCAAAAGGCTTGGGACGAACTTAAAAGCTACCTAACCTGTCTGCCAACACTTCGGCAGCCACGGGAAGTAGAACCTCTCATCCTCTACCTCGCCGTCACTGAAAAGGTTGTGAGTTCATTCCTGGTAAAAGAAGAAGATGGGAGGTAGTGGCCGGTATATTATGTAAGCAAGTCCCTGCATGGTGCCGACGTCAGATTCCCATTGCTCCAAAAAGCCATCTATGCCCTGGTACTCGCGGGTAAGGCTACGGCCCTACTTTCAAGGGCACTCCATCATAGTCCGGAGCAACTTACCGCTGCAAGACATAATGAAAAAGGTAGAGCATTCAGGAAGGCTGTCAAAATGGTGTATCGAGCTCGGGGAGTATGATATCACTTACGAGCCGAGAAAGGTGATAAAAGCCCAAGCACTAGCAGACTTCATTGTTGAAATCCTAGGAATCGAGAATGCTGAAGGCATCTCGGAAGATCTGATAAGGATTGAACCCGAGTGGAAATTATTCATCGATGGAGCCTCAGGCGCCGAACATCAAGGCGCTGGTGTGGTTCTTCGAGGGTCCGAAGGCATGGAAGCCACCAAATCCATCAAATTCGGTTTCGATGTCACTAACAACATCGCCGAATATAAAGTCCTCATAACAGGACTAAAACTAGCCAGAAAAGTTGGTGTGAGAAACCTTAAAGCCCACATCGACTCACAACTAGTAATCCGGCAAATGAAAGGGGACTACGCTACAAAGGACCCAACCTTGGCAAAGTATCATGACCTCGTCAAGGAGCTCATTAAAGAATTCGACTCGGTAAAAATGGAAAACGTGCCTAGAAAGGATAACGCTCAAGCCGATACCTTGGCCAAATCCAAGGATCCCACCAAGGTGTTAAAGCAACCTAGCACAGGGCTAATGTGCATGGCAGCCTCAGAAGAAAGATGGCAAGATTCCATCAACAAATACCTGGCAACTTCGGTATTGCCCGAAGACCCTGCCGAGGCTACAAAGGTGCGAAAGCGCTCCAGGAGATACTTTCTCATCGGGGATGATCTGTACAGACAAGGGTACGCAAGTCCCTTGCAGAGGTGCGTAAGTAAGGAGGATGTCAGGACAGTCCTCAAGGAAGGTCATTAGGGGGCTGGTGGTTCCCACATAGGAACAGACGCCCTCGCCGAGGTGATACTTCGCCAAGGTTACTTCTGGCCTACCCTAAGAAAGGATGCAAGACAATTTGTCCGAAGATGTGACAAATGCCAGAGACACGCCAAGGTGCAGAGATTACCCTCGGAACTAATAACCTCGACCAGTTACCCCTATCCCTTTGCCGTATGGGGCATTGACCTCAATGGGCCGCTCCCGACTGCACCTGGAGGAGTGAAATTCTGCGTAGTCGCAGTACATTACTTTACTAAATGGACTAAAGAAGAGCCCCTGGCAACAATTTCGGCGAAGGAAATACAAAAATTCATCTGGAAGAGCATCGTATGCAGATTTGCAATACCGAGGGTGATAGTGGCCGACAATGGTTCCCACTTTATTGACAAAGGACTCCAAGAATTCATCGCCAACCTTGGAATAAAAATGCACTTCGCTCTAGTAGCTCATCCTCAGAGCAACGGACAGGTAGAGGTATCTAACAGAACCATAAAAGATGGCCTAAAAAAGAGATTGAGGGAAGCAAAGGGAAAATGGCCAGGGGAACTCCCTAGTGTACTGTGGAGCTATCGGACAACACCCCAAAGGGCCACGGGCGAAACACCTTTTTCACTTGTCTTCGGCGCGGAGGCCATCATCCCTATCGAAGTAGTACAGCCATCAGTCAGAGTACAAGTGTTCGACGAATAAAGGAACAACCTCAGATTGAAAACTAAGCTCGACCTGATTGACGAACACAGAGAGGTGGCTGAACTCAGAAGAAAGGCCTTTCAGCAAAAAGTGGCCACAACCGCGAACTTGTGCGTTAGGACAAAAGGAGTAAGGAAGGGAGACCTCGTTCTCCGAAAGGCTGAGTTCAAACCCCGAAAATTGTCTCACGGAGTGCTTCGTGCTAACTAGGAGGGACTTTATCTGGTCCTGGATGAAGTCCGGAAAGGAGTCTACAAGCTCGGTAACCCTGAAGGTGGGGAGTTAAAAAATACTTGGCATTCGGATGCCTTGAAAAAGTTTCACGCTTGAAAGATGTCTAAAAATTGTACAGTTAGAAATTTTTCTAAGTACAAAAAATTTTCGGAAAGAGTAGCTCCACCTAAGAAACCTAAGAAAATTTTCGGAAAGAGTAGCTCCACCTAAGTAAATAAGCACTTGAGAAAGTAGCGTTTCTTCCTCAAAATCTGTTGAGACATCTTACACATCAACCGAACACGTCTGCTGAGTAGGGTGGTTATTAATTTAGGGAATTCACCGAAGTTGGCGTTCTCTCGAAGATGATCGATAAAAAGTGCAGGAAGTGTGTTACTAAGGGTCCCAGACCGAAAGTGGTCAAGACAACCCTTGAAGACGAGAAATTATTGGGGACTTAGCCAACTTTTGAAAGAAAGAATTTCATTACTAAAGAAGAAGATTACAAGGTTACAAGAAGACAAAGAAGAAAGAAAAAAAAAATCTAAGGCTAGGAAAGAGTGCCTTGTGTCTCCATGGCGTCGACATCTTCCCGGGCAGGCTCGTCCGGAGGCACAGGTGCTGCAGAAGGAAGGTTGAGGAACTCTAGCCTCGACCACGTCCACCTGGGCTCTTTGGGAAAATCTAGAGCGTACAGGAAGGAGAGGTCGAGCTCGGGGAACCGAGAAAGGACCTGGTGTCGCGCCAGACAAAAGTCGTCCTGATAGGACACCTTCGTCATTTGGTCCGACTGGTCCTTCTCGGCACTCAGTGCCGCCAGATCGGCCGTGAGCTCGGCAACCTCCTTCTCTAGCTTTTTCTTCTTCTTGCTTTTGGCCCCCTTCCTCAAAGACTCAACTTCGGCCAGGAGATCAACGTTCAGTGCGAGTGCCTTCGTAATGTTCTCAGCATCTTCTGCCTTTTCCTTATGAAGGACCTTGTTCTCCAAGGAAAGAACGGCACACCTTGAGCCGAGGTCCTCGACCTTAGCCGAAAAATCCAGGAGGAGCTCCTTCTTGCTCTCCTGAACCTCGGCCCAAAGATTCACTACGTCCTCTTGCAAAATTTTATTCAGCTCGCCATATTTGAGGACGTATCTGGTGCAGAAGTCCTTCACCTTCTTGAGAGAATCTTCGGACTGAGAACGAGCCTCAGCCTGTTTCATAGCCCAGGAGCGGAAGTACCCACTATATGCCAGAAGCTGCAAAAAAGAAAGCCCTAAGTAAGGGTCAACAGGTAACAAAAACAAAGGAAAATTTTTCTAAGGGAAAAAGAGAATCCTACCTGGGCGGCGTGCTCCGTCATCCTGGCCGCGAGGATCTCCTTGTTAGGACATTCTTCGATGAGCGACTGGAAGGTGGTATTCGTCAGCACACCCATCGCCATCTAGGGAGCCATTAACTGGCTGCCCTCGGAGAACAAATTCATGTCCTCCCTGAAAGTCCAGAACGGCTCCCTTGGCACTTTGTCCTTCGGGATACGCCTATCCCGAAGAGCCCTTCTTCGGGCATGGGCCTCCGACCAGGGAGCTTGAGCCACATCCTCTGCGAGATCACACCGAAGTTTCGTCAGTACATCATCCCTTAGCCATTAATCTAAAAAATCATAGATGCGGACGATACTAAGATTCCTAGAAGAATGGCTAAGGAACAAACCTGGTGGAACTTCGACCACGTCGTCCTCAGCTTCGTACACTTCTCGGACTTCGCCGGGAATGTTCTTCCCTTTCCTCCTCCTGCTCTCTTCGAGCTCGTGAATTAAAGTCTGTGCGGCCATAGTCTCAGCGGCATCCAGACCCAGACCAACCTCGGGAGTAGCAAGATCCAAGTAAGGATCGGCAGGGATGAAAGAAGCAGCAGGCGATTGATCCTACACTTCCACAACGTCTTGTTTGTGAGGAAGAGAATCCATCTTGGCCTTCTTCGCCTTAGAGGGCCCTCCGGTAGTCTTCTTCCTCTTCCCAGACGTCTTCTTGCGCGTCTGCTCCCCCTTCTCGGCCTAGTCGAGGAAAAGGGACTTGTAGAAGTCAGCCGATTGATTGCCCATCTCTGCAAAAGGAAAAGACATTAGTGTAAGTCCAAAAGGAACTTAAGTAAGAAAAACTTGGAAGACAACTTACTCTCGGAAAAATCCTCATACGAGATCTCGCACCGAAGAAGCATTACTAACCACGCTTTCTTCCTCGGAAGAACGGGCACCGGCATATTCGGGTCAGATTTATGGGCATGAATTACTCCCAGTTCCCAAAGGACCTCTTTAGTCATGAGGTCTCACTTAATGGGAAAAGGGTAAAGTGAGCGTGGAGGGACCTTGGGGTCCCAGTTTGCAACTGCCCGAATACGTCGGTCAAATTCGGTGAACTCGGCAGCCAACCCCGTCGGTCAGAAGCTTTCGAGGATCGGCGACATCAATCTTAAGAGTCCCCGAAGCCCACCTAGTCGGTACGTAGCTCTAGGATTCGAGAATTGACACAAAAAAGAATTTCTTCTGCCACCCCCGCCAACTGTCCTTATTGTCGAAGGTGAAAGTGAATTTTTTGCTCTCGGACCCTCGGGGAAGCAAAAAGTAAAAGCCACCCTTCGGGACCGGGTGGAGTTTGTAGTATTGGAGGAAGAAAATAAAGTGGGGTTGTATCTTAAAAAATCCACGCATGCAAATAAAAGAATTGAAATAAGAATAAGAATTAGGAGGGAGCTGGTTCAAGGCAATTCTGTGGAACTTGCAGAACTCGCATACCATCCGAGGGGGAGGGTACTGAAGGCCGGCTTTTTGTTGGGCTCGATAAACAGTTATCTCATTCGAGTGAGCATTAAAACCATACATGCCTAGGAAAGACAACCTCGGGACGAGGTAAGAGGGAAGGTAGAATTTAGCCAGCCACTTCGTCATCTTCTCTGAAGTGGTACAGCAGGGATGAGACTCGAGAGGGAGAAAGCAAAAGAGAAGAGTATGAAGAAATGAGGCAAGACGCGCTTATATAGACCAAAGAGGGTAAGCGAAATGTCATCATTATTACTCTTCGAAGATGAAAACGTCCTCATTATTACTCCTCGAAGGCGAAGAGACGCGATTAATGTAACCGACATTTCTATTCACTATACATCAGCGGCCACGTGTCATCCAACGCGAGGAACAAGGGCTTGCCCCTTGACATCGCGAAAATCTAGGCACGTCCAACTGTAACTGACACGCCTGGTTTTGAGACACAACGGTTCACTAACCCGCAGTAGAAAAAGTAAAAGTAAAGGGAGCACACGCCCCTAGTTTGCCAAAGGGCTGAGTGATGACGTCTTGGTTGAGAAGGAACGCCTTTGGGCGACGAAGCGCCTTCTTGGGCAGTATCCCTCCCGTAGTTTCTCAAAATGTCCTCCAAGAGACTAGCACCGAAGTGTCCACTTCGCCTTTTCAAGGGAGAGGCATGTGATAGCCAAAGTGCTATCACCTTTTGAGCCCGTAAGCTCGAGTAAGGCACCGCCCTCGACAAGCAAAGCGTCAACTGCAAAAGGTGCGTAGACCAACTTCAGAGAGAAGAGTGTCTGATGATTTTATGTCCGACCTCGGTGATTCCCCATCATTTCTGTGGACGACAATACCAACCTCGGGAATAGAATGCATCATCATCCTCGGTAAGGTAACCAAACCACCTTCGATAGGGTAAAATGTCCTCGAGCGGGACCACCCTAGGCGGTGATAGTCTTGGATTACCAAAATAACCTCGGATGGAAATCCTCCTGCTCCGAAGAGCTCCCTTCTATTGAGAGGACCTCGGGAGTACGGCAGGAACAATTAAGGAGCCTCTGACACATCCCCGACACGCCGCCCCCAGATATACTCTGACACTCTGCTTGACACGCTCTGGCGCGCCACCCTCGCATGACCTAGGCTCCTAGCCAGGCGGCTTGTGGTCGGGTAGATGCTCCATTTCTGCCTGAAGATGCAGATCGCGTCTCGCCAAACACGTGTCATAATATGGGCCGACCACGTCAAACGGACTTCTACTGTTCACCTCTCTATAAATATTCGGCAAGCCCCTAGGTAAAGGGGGGACTCCTAAAAAGAGGGAAATCTTCCCATTTACTACTACTCACTCTCCATTTACCAGACACTGACTTGGCGTCAGAGGTTCCTCCCCGGAAAACACCCCGGGGACCTCCTGACCTTTGTTTTCCTGAGCTTTTACAGCCCTTCTCCCACCGGAGCATCCTCACCCAGGCATTCTTCTATCCGTAATCTCTGCTCCAGTCTCAACATGTCACATAACGATGATGCAGTAGGGCATCACCTTTGGGATGAACCATGTTCAGTCGATCACCTTCAGCAAAAATTGTACAATTTCACTCATGCACTCTCAGAAATGACCACATTCAGTTTTCCTCCCTCGGCATCAACCATGTTCGACCGATAACCTTCGGTCAAATATTGTACAATATCACATATGCACCTTCGGAAGCAACCACATTCGGTTTGCCACCTTCGGCATCTTTTGCACAATTTTTCTCTTGGAAATTTTTCTAAGTGCAGAATTTTTTCAAAGAGTCTGAATGCCATGTTTTTTTCAATTCTCCACCTTCAGTATCACCGAGCTTGTAGACTCCTGGCCAAACTTCTTTAAGGACCAAATAAGGCCCGTCCCAATTTGCCCGAAGTACTCCATGAGATGGTCTTCGGGTTTCAAATTCAGCCTTTCAGAGAACAAGGTCCCCTTTCCTGATTCCTTTATGCTTGATATGCAAGTTTGAAGTAACGGCTACTCTCTGCTGAAAAGCCTTTCTTCTGAGCTCGACCATCACTCTATGCTCGTTAATTAAATCCAACCTGGTTCTTAAACCAAGGTTGTTCCCTTCTTCGTCAAACACCTGTATCCTCACTAATGGTTGTACGACCTCGACAGGGATAATGGCCTCCATGTCGAAGACGAGTGAGAAGGGTGACTCACCCATGGCCCTTCTGGGAGTTGTTCAATAGCTCCGCAGCACACTCGGAAGTTTTCCTGGTCATTTTCCCTTTGCTTCCTTCAACCTTTTTTTAAGACCATCTTTTATCGTTCTATTGGAGACTTCAACTTGTCCATTGCTTTGAGGATGGGCAACCGGGGAGAAGTACAATCTTATCCCGAGGTTGGCTGCAAATTCCTGGAAACCTTTTATCGGTGAATTGGGAACCATTATCAGCTACTACACTGAATCTGCATATGATGTTCTTCTAGACAAATCTTTGTATGTCCTTCACCGATGTTGCTGCTAAAGACTCTACCTCGATCCATTTGGTAAAACAGTCTACTACAACTACGCAGAACTTCACTCCTCCAGGAGCTATTGGGAGAGGCCCAATGAGGTCAATGCCCCAGACCGTGAAAGGGCAAGGATAGTTTGCCGAAGTTATCACTTTCGAGAATAGTCTCTGGATCAGAGCATGTCTCTGGCATTTGTCGCATTTCTGGACAAACTGCCTCACATCCTTCCTCAACGTAGGCTAGAAATATCCTTGGCCAAGTAGTACCCCGGCAAAGGCATCAGTTCCTATATGAGAACCATAGGCCCCTCATGGACTTCTTTGAGGACCGTCTCCACGTCCTCTTCACTGACACACCTCTATAACGGACTTGCATACCTTTGTCAGTACAGCTTTTCTCCAATCAAGAAGTATCTTCTTGAGCGCTTTTGCACTTTCGCAGCTTCAAGAAGATCTTCAGGAAGTTCCGAAGTTGTGAGGTATTTCTTGGTAGGATCTTTCCACCCTATACCTGAGGTTGTTATGAACATCATCACTATGCTTGGCTAATACAATACTTCGGTGGACTCCTTTGATTTGGCCAGAGTATCTGCTTCCATATTATCTTGTCACGGTATATTTTCTATATGTACTGTGTCAAACTCCTGGATGAGCTTTTTCACAAGATCATGGTACTTTGCCAAGTTTGGGTACTTTGCCCCGTAGTCCTTCGCCATCTGTCGGACCACTAGTTGAGAATTGCTGTGGGCCTTCAGATTCCTCATACCTACTCTTTTTTCCAGCCCCAAGCCTGCTATAAGGGCTTCATATTCGGAGACATTATTAGTGATATTGAATCCATATTTGATGGTCTTCATAGCTTCCATACCTTCGGGTCTGCGGAGGATTACTCAGGCTCCCTGGTGTTCAGATCCTGAGGCACCATCAATGAATAATGTCCATTCAAGCTCATCATTTCCGAGGTCTTCTGGACTACCTTCGATTTTGGGTACTTCAGCGATGAAGTCTACCAGCGATTGGGCTTTTATTGTCTTTCTGGTCTCATAGGTGATGTCGTATTCATTGAGTTTGATACACCACTTTGATAATCTTCCCGAATGGTCTACCTTCTTCATGACATCCCGAAGAGGTAGGTTACTTCGAACAATGATAGGGTGCCCTTGGAAGTAAGGTAACTGCCTTCTACTTGCCAGTACTAAGGCATAGATGGCCTTCTGTAGAAGAGGGTACCTAACTTCGGCACCATGCAGGGACTTACTCACATAGTATACTGGCCATTGCTTTCCTCCCTATTCCTTTACAAGCATCAAACTTACTGCCTTTTCGGTGATGGCAAGGTGAAGGATGAAGGGTTCTATTTCCCGTGGCTGCCAAAGTGTCGGCAGACGGGTTAGGTAGCTTTTGAGCTCCTCCCAAGCCTTCCGACAATCTTTGTTCCAAGGGTCTTTTTCAAGACTGAAGTTACCTTCATTTTTTGCTGCTTTGGTAAGCATTTTACAGAATGGTCAGCACCAGTCCCCATAGCTAGAGATGAATCTACTAAAGGCCGTGATTCTCCCAGTAAGCCTTTGCATATCCTTGGTCATTGTGGGAGTTCGGAATCCTAGCATGGCCTTAACCTTTTATGGGTTGACATCGATACCTTTTTCGGAAACCATAAACCTGAGGAATTTACCAGCCATCACCCCGAACACACATTTCTTGGGGTTAAGACGGATCCCAAATTTCTGAAATTGGTGGAATGTTTCTTCCAAGTCTATGATATGACTGCCAGGTTGTGATAGCCAAAGTGCTATCACCCTGACCACCTACCGACCACGGGAAAGAGGGAGCCAGACACCTGAGGTCTGCGACCTCGGAAAGGACTCCAGAGTAAAGGAAGTCATACACCAAGGGATACGACCTCGGTAGCTCACCAAAACCAGCTTCGGGAACCAGCGTATCGCCTCCTTAAGGACAGTGACCAAACCAACTTCGGGGGAGAAGGACCGACCACCCTCCGTGGGAGAAAGCCCCCCGAAGATGGAACTGCTGAAGTACCAGCCTGACGGGAGAAGGCCCCTCATCCTGAAGTAAGACATCGACCAGAGGGACCTCGGTTGTATGGCAAGAGCAAATAAGGAGTCTCTGACACTCCGGTCACTTACGTCTCCGGCACGCCACCTTCAGACATGCTCTGATACGCCACCTTCAAACACGCTCTGGCACACTTTCGTAGTTTGATGTCCTGTCACGAAGGGCTAAGCTCATGGCCCGAGGAGCCTGCAGGTGGCTAGGGTCCTCCGCGCCCGGAAGTACACCATCTGACCATACACGTGTCGAACACGTGTCATAATCCAAAAGGGTCACCCCCTTCTTTTATACAAGGAAAATGGTCATAGAAAAGGGGGGCTGGGCTCTCTTCTGGAAGAGAAAAAGGGACAAAAAGGCTGGAAAACAGAGGACACTCTCCTCTCTCTGCCTGAATACTCTTCTCTCCAGCCCTCGGAAGGATCTCCGCCAGGCAAGCGCCTCTTGTGCTTATTACTACGCCATTCTCTCTCTCTTTAAGCACTGATTTGGGCGTCGGAGATTCCCCCCCAGAAAATCACTCCGGGGGCCTCCTAACCCTTGTTTTCTGAGTATTTCAGCTATGTCTCCCTAAGGAACCACTGTTCCGGGCTCTCCCCCGCACCGGAGGTACCTCCCGTCCTCACCTACCACAGGAGCAAGAAGCTGTCGGCCATCCTGTAAGGCGATCCACCCTGGACGCCTTCCTTTCGCACCTCCGGGACCCCTTGCTGCCCACACCACTGCACACAGTGGAGATGCTGGCTCCGCCTAACCAGACCACATTAGATGCTGGCTCCGCGCGAACCGCATCAGGTTGTTTGCTCTTGACTATCATATCGTCGACATATAGTTCCATATTTCTCCTAATTTGGGAGCTGAATACCTTGTTCATAAGCCTTTGGTACGTTCCTCCCATGTTTTTAAGGCCAAAGGACATTCTTACATAGTAGTAGGTATCGACTTCAATTATGAATGAGGTATTTTCCTCATCTTTGGGATTCATCCGAATTTGGTGATATCCATTGGCTGGTGTCGTTTATGTTTCGAAATTTGAGACACATTGGGAGTTTATCACTCCCCTCCTTTGTCACGACAACTACGTTGCTAAGCCATTCGGGGTACTTGAACTCCCTTATTATTCCCACCTTCATTAGCCGTTGGACTTCGGTTTTAATGAAATTCTTCTTATGCGCCGAGAGGCTTTGGTTTTTCTTCCGAATAGGCTTCACCTCCGAACACGCTTTAAGACAATGGTGGATTATACCCGGGTCCACCCCAGGCATATCACTTGGAGAGTAAGCAAACAGATTTTTGTTCATTAATAAAAGAGATACTAGCTTTTCCTTGTCACCCTTGGCCAGTTTTTTCCACACTCGGGTACTTTGGCCTAAGACAAGCTCTACATCCTCTGTTTTTATTTTCTCCGAGTTGCTTTCTCCTCCTATTACCTTTTTACTGACCATGCTCTTTTCTCCCAAAGTATGTGCGTGAACTTTCATTGGGCTTTGTCTTGCCTTCACGAATACTACTTCGGCCTGATCAATGAATATTTCCGCATCCCCTTCCTTTGTGCCAAAGGTGACCGTTGGGTACTTCACATCTGGGCAAATGTGGAGATTTTCTTGTGTCTACCTTCTGAGGATGGCGTTGTATGAAGAAGGGACATCTATGATGATGAACCTCGCCACTGTGGAGCCAAATAGCTCTTTCTTGTTCTAAAACAAAGTTCCCTTTACCATCAAAGGCAAATCGATCCACCCAAGTACAGGGAGTTCACAGGGACCAACCCCGAAGGTTGGGAAGGTAACGGGTTTAAGATCAATCTTGGAGATGCCCAAGTTTGGCAAGAAGTGGGAGAACAGAACGTCGGCATTGGAGCCATCATTGATGAGCACTCTTTTGGCGTCCCAGTTCCCTATCCTTGCCATGATTAGGAGGGGGTTGTCATGAGGGAACTTCACAGTAGACCCATCCTTCCGAACAAGCTTGTTTGATGGGTTTCCGAACTCCGTCATTGAGACTTCCCGGACTTTCCTTTTCCTCTCGGCCAAGGGTATCCTAGCGGTGATTATTTAGATCACTCCCGCCAGAGGTGGTGGATGCTTTCTAGGACTTCAGTTCTGACATCGGTCGGAGTCGTAGTCCTTACCTTCCCCTTTCCTCTCTTTTTCCCTTCTTTCTTTGGGGGACGGCATCCGTAGGTAGCGACGAAGTTGCCCCTGCTTGATTAAAGATTTAATGTACTTTCTCAGCTGGAAGCAGTCCTCGGTGTCATGCCCGTGGTCTCAGTGGAACTGGCAAAACTTTTTCATGTTCTTTTTGTTGTCTGAGGTCATGGCCTTTGGTCTCTAAATCAAAGTTCCTTATCTCTCCAAGGCCATCAATATGTTCATCCTTGTGGTGTTCAAGGGAGTGAACGACATTGGTTTCTTCCCCCTTTGTTTCTAAGGTCTGCCCCCACCCTCGGTTAGGTACCGAGGTTGGTGACTCTGACCCTCAGAGTGATTGTGATCAGACTTTGGCCCTCCCATCCTCAGTTCTTCAGCCGTCATGTGCTGTTCTGCATTTCGGTAGAATTCTCCGAGGGTGTCAAGGGGATCTTTGGAGAACTCGTAGAAGAGTTATGAATCTCTCCTAAGTCCTCTGATCATGGCAAGGATGCAAATTTCGGGGCAAAAGTCGGGCACACTCAGGGCTACTCCGTTGAACCTCTCGACATAGTCTCAAATGGTCTCCCCATTCTTTTAGGCCATGTCAAACATTTGGACGGGCATCTTCGCCATCAGTTTACTTATGATGAATTGCTGGGTGAATGCGGTGAATAACTCATGAAAGCCCATTATGGTTCTAGGAGCTTGGGAGTTATACCACGCAGTTGCTGGCCCTGAAAGGGTAACTTCGAAACACTTGCAAAGGGTAGCGTCATCAGCGCCGTGCAACACCATGCTGCACCTATATTTTGTCATATGAGCTTGGGGGTCACTGCGCCCATCATACGTTTCCAGGTGCAGCACTCGGAAGTCACATGGCATAGGTGCTTCTACTACTACACCGATGAAGGGCGATTCTTCTCCAGTGAAGGTCTCCGACAACCTTGACCAGACAGGTTTTTGAGAAATATATTTTTTCACCTTCTCCAACCTCTCTAGGATCTTCTCCATGAGGGTGGTAGTACCATCTTCTCCCCGTTGCCTGGTAGTCGCCGACAACGGAGAGCAACATCTTCTTTTTGGAGAGTAACTTCGTCGGTGGGGGGATTGAGACTTCCCGTACGGGGATGGACTTCATTGACGGGAAGTCCTGGGCTCCTTTGACACCGTTTCTCAGCACGATGTCCTCAAGAGGGTACATTCTCCATTGAAGACTCATCATGAGAACCCGTATTTTCAGAGCTCTAGCGAGGTAACCTTAGGCTTCTCTCTTGCTGGGTGCTAGGAGAAAGTGCTCTTTCCCTATGAAGTGATTGTGACCACCTTTGGTTGAGCTATTAAGTCATTTCAGCTACAACAAAGAGCTAAAAATCTCACAAAAAACTCATCATGACCGTCAGAGGACGTTCATCCTCAAACAATGAAGTATTTATTGCAAGTTGTTCAGTCACTATTTGAGTTCCCGGCATGGATTGGGACTTTGGGAGTCCCTTGTCCTTAAAACGTCAGGTCTCAACAACGATGACTTATGAATGAGTTCCCACAGATGGTGCCAAATGATGCCTGTCGATATCCTAGTTGTATGGCATGTTGGCCTGAATGAGAGACTTCCGATGTGAAGGTGTCTACAAGATTTTGAAGAACAAGGGTTAAAAACTCCTCGGAATGTTTTTCTGGGGGAGAAGACTCCGACACCCAAGTTAGTATTTGTGTGAGTAGTAGTAAAGAGGAAAGAACAGTGAATAAAGAAAAGTCTCTTGTTCTTACCAAGGTTCCTCCCAGGTATTTATATAAGGGTGGAGGGAGGAGGCCGTTTGACACAGCTCGTTCAGATCATGACACATGTTTGGTCAGATCTGATCCATACCTTCGAAGATAGGTGTCTCCAGCTGGCCGTAGGTCATTCTGGCCAGAGGGCAGCGGCGTGTGCGAGGTCTTTCTATCTTAGGCTTATTAACCATTTTTATCGTGTCTCTGTGAGACCCCTTCGGGTGGAAATTTTCCCCGAGGGCTATTGGGGAACGCCCTTTGGCAAAGTGGGTCACCTTCAGGAGATGTTCTCCTTTGCCAAGGATGGTGGATCTACTTAATCGAGGTTGGTAGGTTCGTAAATCCGAGGGTGGTGAAAGACACCTTTCTGAAGTTAGTGATGTTATCTTTCCGAGGGTGGTGTTGAACGTGCCCCGAGGTCGAGGCTAAGCTAACACCGAAGGTGGCTTCCGAATAGCTGATCAGGAGATGTTAAGGGCCATGACCCTTCGGCTATCAAGTATGATGCAAATTAGGCAAGTTGACCAAAAACCAAATGATCCACAACTAATGGTCCAATCTCATGAAAATTTAAAAGGCAACATATTTTTTTTGCATAATTGAATAAACTTCATTAATCTAGAATTATATACAAATGGTTTTGTACTAGCAAGTAATTAGCCTTTGCAACACCTTGATAATGCAAACACCTACACCCTAGTTTCATACAAACTTACCTCAAATCCAACACTTATGTCCAATTTTTTGTAGCTAAAGCATGATTAGATACTTATTCAACCCAACAATAATTGATTTTTGAGCACCTACTTGATATCCACAACAAAGGACAGTAGCTGAGTCTCCCATAAAACCTACACAATATTCTTGATACATTTCTTAAAACAAACTCATTTCTTTTCTTCTACAAAATATAGAGAGTCACAAAAGTCACTGGCTCTTTTGCTTTGCATTACCATTTACTTAATGCTAAATCCTATTGTTTCTCCATGACTTCTAATAAGCTATACACAACCTTTTCATTCATTTTCCACCACAAGCTAATTTTTCTAGACCTCTGAAGTATATTGGCAACATGCAAGAACATGATTTACTGATTCCTCGATAGATTTACAAGGAAGACAGTCAATGTTATCAGTTAACATCCCATGGAGCCTTAAGCTCAACAAAGTTGGTAGGCTATGATCTTTTTCTTTCCACATACAAAGGTTAATCTCATATGGTATCCAAGAGTTTCATTTCATTGGTAGTACCTCCATAACATTGTTGAACTTTCCTTCACCTAGCAATAGTGATAGACTTTTCACTAAAAATTCACCTTCAAGCTCAAGTGTCCACGTCCATTAAACCTTGCCATTTATAAAAAAATTTACAATTTTTAACTGTCTTTGTAACTCCTCGAATTCACCCTTCTCTCTTCCCCTAAACTCTCGTCTCCAACCCCAACACCTTATGTCTCTACCATCCCTTCTACTACTCATTTCTTGAGGCATTTTTTTTCCAACTTTAAATTATAAAGTCTAGGAAACCTTTCTCCTATACAAACAATTTTTACCCACATATATTGCAATAATCTTATTTTATCTCCTTCTCCCAACATCCACTTAAAGGACTCTAAAATTGTACCCCATTTCCTACACGTCATCATAATCTTTAACAATATTTCCCCAAAATTTGGAACTCTCATCCTCCCCAAATTCCCATCAAAACCCTAATTTCCCCATATACTGATTGTATGACTCTAACCCATAACATTATTTCTTCTGTCCAAAATCTCCACCACCATGTATCTAAAAAGCCAAGCTTTTTGCCCCAAGATACCCACACTCAAACCCCCTCAAATTTTAATTTCTAAATTTTTAATCCAAGCCACCCATGCTGTTTTTATACCATTTCCTAAACCTTCCCCCCTAAAAAAAGTTAATCTTTTTCTCTCCAAGTGTTTAAGCACTCCAAGAAAAGCTTGAAATAATGAGAAAAAGTACAGGGTCAAACTTTCTAATACCAATTTCATCAAGGTCAATCCTCTTCCAACTAATAATGTTTTCGCCTTCCACAAATTTAGTTTGTTACCAATTTTTTCCACCATACATTTCCATGAATTACACTTTTTCATGTTTGCTCCCACTGACAAATCTAAGTATGTGAATGATGTTCTCAGCACTACAACCCAACTTTGTTTCACCAAATCTTCCACTTCATCAAAATTCACTTCAACTTTGAATAATTTTTTGCTCGGTAGGTTTACTTTTAGACTGGATATAATTTGAAAACAGTCTAATAATCTCATCAAGTTCCTGTCACTCCTCTCCAACCACTTTCCTATAATAAGGTATCATTGGCATACTGAAGATGCCACATTGACCACCCATTTTCTCCAGTTTTTATTCCTTTAAAGATCTTCCATCACTTCAACTTCTTTTAACATTATATGAATTATCTCAACAACCAACAAAAATGAAAATGAAGATAATGGGCCTCTTTGTTGTACCCTTTTTCCATGCTAAACTCTTATGTTAGGCTTCCATTTATAAGGATTGTAATTCTTGCCAACTCAAGACATGCTCATACCCAACCTCTCAACTTTATTCCAAAGTTCATTTGCTCTAACACTGAATCCAAGAAGTTCCAATTGATCATCTCATATGCCCACTTAATGTTTGCTTTGAACACAACATGATAATCTTCTCCTTGTTCCTTTTCACTGTGCTCACCACCTCATTTCAAATTGAAAAACCAACCACCTAGGATTTGTCTCCCTTTGATGAAACCAAACTAAGATTCACAAATCACCATAAGAATCACTTCCTCCAACCATTATGCTAAAATTTTTGCAATAATTTTATATTAGCAACAGATTAAACTGATTGGCCTATACTATTTTAAAGTGACTGGGTTTTATTACTTAGGAATCAGGGCCACAAAGGAAGAGTTACAACTTTTTTCTATTGCTCATGTCTCCTTAAAAATTTTAACAAAGCTAATTATATCCTTGCTGGCTAGTTCCCAATTCTTTTTCAAGAACTTAAATGAGAATCCATCTTGTGCCAGTGCCTTACATCCTCCACAATTCCACACTACATTTTTAATTTCATCTTTAGTAAATGGACACTCCAACCTTTGCTTCATTTCTGCTAACAATTTTTTGAACTGTGAATTCTCAAATTTTGGTCTGATTGGTTCCTTTCCCTAAAAATGTTGCTTGAAAAAGTTGAACTACACATTTTTATAACCTCCAATTCCTCCTTTCATTTCCCATATATGAAAAATCCATTTTATCCTATCCTTTGATTTCTCCATCTAATAATTGAGTGAAAAAACTTGGTGTTCCCATTTTCTTCCATTCCTAAATTTATTCACACTTTTTGCTTTCGCATGGCCTCCGTTGTCCTCTCATTCCCCATATAATTCATCATTATTTCAAACCTTTTCTATTTTTTAGCCTCATCTAAATCTTATTCCTTTGCCACCCCATCCCATTGTTAGTGTTGTGCCCAAAAGCCAATCATGAGATAATTGTATTTTTTGCACATTGAGTCATGATATTTTATTAAGGCATTAATCCAGCAATTATGTTTGTTGTTCTGTTTCTGCGTAACGCAATAAACATAATTGTAACCCTAGAATAATGATATTCTCAAACGTCCCTAGTCTAATATTATTGTGGAGCAGGTTGTAATAATACATAACAACTAGCATATGTGGAGACTAATATGAGATATGTAGTCTACGTATGGGTACAAGTTGGAGAACTTGTGTACTGGACCGACCCACCATGAGAACACTACATGGATCGTTATATGAGTGTCATAAGTGATTCTCATAGTGATCATGGTATATGTAGTCCTTTGACCTAAGATCATCAAAGTTCCCTACATGTGAGTCACATACTTTGATACTTTCCTTTGTTCCTTGTAACTGAGTGAACTTGACGGAGGTCATTGGGTATGCCACATATCATGCAGAGGGATTTGTATGATCAAGATGGGATTTTTCCCTCCTATATAACAGGAGTGATATCTTCGGGCCCCTTGATAAAGTAAGACGTAGAAAAATGCATGGCCATGCTCGGATGAGTTGATATACGATATCAATGTCATCAGTTTAAGTTGGTCTATTCGGTAATCAAGAAACCAAATATTGAGCTATACAAGAGTGACACATTCCATGTCTCGTGCTTAGTCTTGATATCTTGGACAAAGGGACAATGGCATATATCGGTGATGATCATAAAGGTTTAGTCGAATCACCGACAATCTTGTCACTTTGGTAGCAATGATGTGTTGCTAGACACCGCTCATTGCTTTTGATCATAAATGTGATTTATGATCATTGCCAATGTGGTAAAAGCCTATTGGGTTGCACACATAGAGCTATTTGGATCATTAGAGTGCATGGGCTAATTATTTGGGTTATGGTTTCACTTTAAGTTTGTATTAATAATGGGCCAAAAAGTTGAGCCATTATTAAGCCCGAAATTAAAGCCTAATTGGATTAGGGCTTTGAAACCCATTAGGCCTAAAAGTTGAGTCTCACTATAAATGCAACTTTTAGTGAGAAATTCACAGGTCTCCTTGCCCTAGCCTCCCAAAAGGACAGCCGCACTCTTCTCTTGCAATTCCTTGGAAGACGCAAGCTAACACTGCGAGTGTAAGAGAAACGCATCTACCGGGACGTGGTGGAAGCATAGTGATCCCGAGAGGCTCGTCTGGATACCATAGAGAGCTTGAACACGTCAACTATTCAGGTTTTGTAATTCGACTCTACAATTGAGTGAGAGATCTCAACCGAAAATTAGGTATGAAAATTTTTGAACACCCGGTTTACCCCGTTTCACCTGGATCCTGGAGGGTTTTCGTCAAATTCTACTGCACTGTTTGGCTATCAAAACCCAGCACCCATTTGTTCAATTCCCTTTAATATGCATGTCAAAATTTTTAGGATCGCTTGCCTTCCATGCTTTTACTGCAACTTTCACCCTCTTCAATTTCTCTTTAAATTCTATTTCTAGATGTTCCATAGACACATTTTCTATTCGTACTCTCTTAACCATCTCCTTAAAATCTTTGCTTTCCTTCCTCACATCAAAAAAATGAAATAGAGTTAGGGTGTCATTGTTACACTACGTCTAGAAAATTGTTCAAAGATCTAAAATATTCATCTTTAATGTTACTGCGCACACTTTTGGTCACTAATGTAGGAATTCAAGGGAGTGTAGAAATTAGTCAAGCTTAATCAGGTTTAATCCATCCTTTAAGAACTATGTGAATTTTCTACCCAAAGTTGCATTTCTTGCAATTTTGCTTCTCAAATGAACTCGCTTAAATTGTTTGCACTACTGTTAACACTAATTTTGGCCTTTAGGTGTCATAGACTAGATAGGCAAAATTTTGGTTAATTAGAGTCTTGGGCCATTTTGGTCTTTTTATCTAAAATTATTTTTTCCTGTCCCAAGTTTTGATTTTTTGAGTCTTTAAATTTTCTTTTTAGATTTTGTGAGTCTTTAAATTTTCTTTCAGTATTAATTAAGTTATTTTTATTGTTAGTGTCAAATATGAATCATTTGGGTAATTTAGGTTAAAATCGTGCTCGATTGTGAAATTCGGGTAAATCTGGTGAAATCTATGCTTTAATGTGAAGTTGGGTCTTAATCGATCAATTTGTAAAAATTTGGAATTTAATTGAAATTTCTAGAAAGTTTTGGCCTTTAGTTGATAATCTTGCAAATTTCAAGCTTAATCGACTAATTTATGAACTCTTTGTGCTCAATTAATAAATTCTATAAGAAGTTTGGGCTTTATTGATGATTTTACATCAGTTTGGACTAAGCTGAAAGTCAAGAGAGAATTAGGAACTAAATCTGTAATTATTAGATTTACTATGATTCTAGCCTAATTTGATCAAGATTCTGTCACTGAAGGATTTTTTTGTGCTTTAAGGACTTGAATACATATAAATGTGTTTTAAAATATTGAGATAAAGAATCTAAAGATAAGGTTGCAAACTAAAAAACCCTAATCTTCAGCTACAAAAAGTAAATATTACTACTTCAGTTTGAGTTTCTTGGGCCATTTCCCTTAGAACCCTAGGTTTTACCTTCTAACACTGCCACGTTGAGATCCTTCAGCTGCTACTCCTCCATGGTCAGTCACTGCAACCTGCTGTTATGGCTCCTCCTCACATCAAACCACCAACCCCAAGGCATCGCCGGTCCCTCTGTAAATGCCTGCCCTAGTGAGTTCGCCTCAATGCCCACATCCTATCACATTGCTCATTGCCAACTTTGTCTCTCGCCCTATAGTCGCCACTGTCATCCCTCATTTTCCTGGCTGAAACTACTACAGCTACTGCTAAGTAAAGAAGATGAATGAGGTCAAGGGAGCATGAAAACTCCAGGTCATGTGACCCGACCCACCTATAACTAGCCCAACCCTTTTTGGCTTTTCTCCAAGCCTAGAATTCAGTTAGGCTTAGGCCTCACTTGGCCCAAAAAGGCCCAACCTAGCTTGATTCTGGTAAAACGAGAACTTCACCCTTATATTTTCTTGATTTCTTCGCTTAAGTCACTAACCTTTGTTTCTTTTCTTTGCAGATTAGTCACTGAAGTTACAAGTTTATTTTCTTTTAATTTAGTCACTAGCAGACTTGTGTTCCTCTTCAGTTTAGTTATTTAGTTAGTTAATTTCACAAATAATTTTGTGTTTTCTTATAATTAACTATTTTTTAGTCAATTTAAGTTATTTTATTTTATCTTGTTTTATTTTATTTTATTTATTTACTTTAAATTATGTCTTCATTATGATTTTATCTTCTGATTGTTTATTTCATTAACACTTTTTCTGGCTATTGGTTTTGTTAACAATTTTTGGGTAAGTTTAATATTTGAGTCAACTAATTCTTCTAGGGTCTTATTAAACTAACTTTGATCTTATTTCATATTTCACTTTTATTTTCAGTCTTATTTATCTAATTTAATTTTTGTTTTCATCTTTTTTCTTAGAATCTTATGTTGGTTTTTTATGTACAAGAAAGAATGTTACATGAGAAAGTCTTCCACCACTAATCTAAGGAACTTCGAGGTGATCCCAACCATCCTCAACATCAGACCTTGCAACCAGGATGATCTAACTACTCATATTGCAACTACTTCACTAACCATCGGGTATGCATCCTAACCGGTCACCTAAGCCTCCCATTCATATAGGAGCGAACTACGTCGAATTTGATCCCACCTCACACTCTGGTATGTAGGAAGTTTGGGAGTTCAACCTAAGTTCAAACCTGATAACTAAAATCTACTATCTTTCTTCTTTGACATTTAACACATTCATGCATTTGTTGGATACTAACAATTGGTTTTCGCTTATTTTAAACTTGTTTTAGGTGAGTTGGGTGCTTAACACCTTCCTTACTTGTTCCCGATCCCCAAGATCTCCAATATTTCACAAAATTCACCATTTTCATTGTTTTGGAGTCAAAATTTTTCCTTGGTTTTTACTGTTTTTCAAACAAAGGTGGTGGCACTATTTTCCTAAACCCTAGCATGAGGATCCACTTTTCAAAGTGCCAATAATTCGACCCATGCTTGAGGGGCCACTGAGGTTGGGGTCCCTAACAGTGGTGACTTCATTAAGGACCTTTTAAAAAATTGAAAATAATAGGATTAAACATTGACACTTGTTTAAAACAAGAATTGAAACCAATTCTTTATGTGTTTTGCACAATGTTTGCTATAGATCTTTTTTTATTACACGGTGTTTGACATGGATGGGTTTTGTATCATGATTATACTATTCATACATATGTGTACCCTTTTAGCCTTAGAGACCATCGAGCATAGAATAATGGTCCTCCCAATACATCTATGCTCAGGCTCTAACTTCATAACGCTTTAAATGATGATGGTACCGCTTGACTAAGGTGGTGCTCCTCATACCCAATATTGGGAGGTATATACACGTAATAGTTCATGGAGGACCTTTGACCCACCTTTCTCAACCTCATGTACATAATGGCCTTAGAACCAATGCTTAGATACCTTATTGCTATCATAATTTATTGATTATCTTGGTGTTTGCATCACATGTTGTATTGCTTTGAATGGTGTATTGACATGATCATTTATGCATGACATAGCCACACATTCCTCTTAAACAAATTGTGTGCCTAAGGCCTAAAAACTTAGATATAGGCTTAAAATCAAGTGCTATAGTTTAGTCACTTCGTGTTTGTTTAGGTTGTGATAGTTCATTTTAAATTAGGTGCTCTTAGAGTTACCTCATGCTAGTCATTGCCTAGGTAGCTAACCTTAAAAACTTTAGGATGCTTAAATCCCTAGGGCAACACTATCTCTCACCTTAGGCTTGCATAACCTAGTACTCTAGCTACCCATTTAACATACCATTAACCTACACACTTGAGTTGTTATAGCCCTCCTAGCGAAACGCTCAATGGGTGACGTAAGTTCATAAATCCCTTGATTAAAGGTGAATTAGCAAGATCAAGTAAATTATCTAAAGGATAGATGGTTCTTAGTTTAATTTGGCACTTAAGTGTCACTAGGGGCAAAATGGTCATTTTGTACCTCGATGTGATAAGTTTCGTATTTAAGCTCATAAGTTGATCTTTTGGACCTAAGTGACAAGAAACCAAAGAGTTGGATGAAATTGCCAAGTTTTAAGACACTATTTGAACATGGGGTCTTTTTGACAAAACTAAAGAACTTGAAGGGCTTAAGTGAGAAGTTGGCAATTTAAGCCATTTTAGAACCATTTTCAGCCACTATTCATCTTCTTCTTCCTTATGAACCCGTAGCTCTCATCCTTCCCTCAAATTTCAAGCCAAATCTCGCCCAAAACCTCAATTCTTTGTGGAAATCGAAGTTTCATGAAGAACCCAAGTGGAAAAGAGCTTGTTTTTGCATGGGTCACTTGGTTTGAGCTCGAAATCACGTTTTTAAGCTAGGTAAGCTCTAAGTTCGGCTAGGACTTGTTGTTCTTTGACTGTTCTTGGTTTCTTGAACTTCCATAACTTGGTTCTAGTTAGAATGAGCTTGAATAATGCTTTATAAGTTGAATTTGCTTGGAACCATAGGAAACGTTAGTGGAGCTTTGTGTTTAAAGCTAGAAGCTTTTGGTGCTTGATTCTTGCTAGTTCATATGTAATTGAGGTAAGGGATTTATGATTCAAGCATAATTGATGCCAATCCTAGCTTGTTTGCTTGTTAAATGCAAGTAGATTCGTGGATGGCATTTGTTGGTGGATGGTAATGAACATGTTGGACTAGTGAGTTTCTAAGGATTTGTGTGGTGTTTATGGACACCATAGGATTGGTTTAAATGGTGCATTGTGGTCTATGCAACGTGTACTACACGTATGTGAAGTTTGAAGGCTATCCATGCATGTTTGATATGTTTGGAGAGTGTTCAAAGTTCATAGTAGCAAAAATGGAGATTTTCTAGGCATTTTGTAGGTTTGGCGATGCGTCACCAATCCCCACGAGTTCCCACAACGCGTGGCCAAGACCTCAGAAAATTGGCAAAACGTCCACAACTGTGGCGACGCGTCACCAAGACAGCATTTGACACCCGATTTTGTTTTCAGAATAACTTTTCGCTCGGGTGTCCGATTGAGGTGATTCAAGATTTCACACGAAGCTAAAAGGGAATACTATCACCTAAAAGTTTTAAAAGAACTTAAATAGCCCAGTTTTAAATTTATTTTAACTCAAAATGGAGGAAAGTTTTAAAGGAAAATATGGCCACAATAAAGCACCATAAGTGGGTGCAAGGTTTAGTACCATTAGAAGCCTAGTTAAGACTTTGGATTTGAGGCTTCAAGGTGGAAACCATAGTGCACCTAGTTGGGGTTCCAGAGAACCTAGTAAATGAGTCCAACCATGATCATTCCCACTCCACTAGTGTGAACCAAGTAATGGTGGATAGGGGAGCACCATGGATGAAGGCTTAGTGCACTTGTTGCCTAGCCAAGCCATGCCTTGAGGTACAAGTGAAAGCCTAGTGCATCCTTGGTAGGTTAATTGGATGGAGGCTTAGTACACAAGTGACCTAGTCAAGTCTAAGAACTTAAGGCACTATGTGGAGGCCTAATGCACCCACTGGATTTCTTACAGCACAGCGAGGAGCATCCACCATGTTCACCTGCATAACAATAACTAAGGGAAGGCTACATTATTGCGTCAGTCAGCAAGCTACGGCTTACTAGGATCGAGTTAATGGCCAGAACTTGCTAGCACGGAGCGACACCCCGTGAGGAGGACTAGTTTGAGGAGAGGTCTTAAAGGCCTAGTTATATGTGTTGGGTTTCGGCAGCCAAACAGCATAGCGAAATTTAACCAAAACCCTCCAGGATCCAAGTGAAACAGGGTAAACCGAGTGTTCGAAAATTTTCATACCTAATTTTTGGTTGAGATCTCTCACTCAACTGTAGAGTCGAATCACAAAACCTAAATAGTTGACGTGTTCAAGCTCTCTACGGTATCCACACGAGCCTCTCAGGATCACCACACTTCCACCACATCCCGGTAGATGCATTTCTCTTGCGCTTTCAGTGCTAGCTTGCGTCCTCCAAGGAATTGCAAGAGAAGAGTGCGACTGTCCTTTTTGGGAGGCTAGGCCAAGGAGACCTTCGAATTTCTCACTAAAAGTTGTATTTATAATGAGACTGAACTTCCATGCCTAATGGGTTTCAAAGCCTTAATCCAATTAGGCTTTAATTTCGGGCTTAATAATGGCTCAACTATTGTGCCCTTTATTAATACAAAATTATTGTGAAACCATAACCCAAATTATTAGCCCACGCACTCTAATGATCCAAATAGCTGTATGTGTGCGAGCCAATAGGCTCTTACCACGTTGGCAATGATCATAAATCACATTTATGATCATCAGCAATGAGTGGTGTCTAGCAACACATCATTGCTACCCAAGTGACAAGATTGTCGGTGATTCGACTAAACCTTTATGATCATCACTGATATATGCCATTGTCCCTTTGTCCAAGATATCAAGACTAAGCACGAGACATGGAATGTGTTACTCTCGTATAACTCAATCTTTGGTTTCTTGATTACTGAGTAGACCAACTTAAACTGATGACATTGATATCGTATATCAACTCATCCGAGCATGCCCATGCATTTTTCTAAGTCTTACTCTATCAAGGGGCCCGAAGTTATCACTCCCGTTACATAGGAGGGACAAATCCCATCTTGATCATACAAATCCCTCCACATGATATGTGACATACCCAATGACCTCCTTCAAGTTTACTCAGTTACGAGCAACAAAGGAAAGTATCAAAGTATGTGACTCACATGTAGGGAACCTTGATGATCTTAGATCAAAGGACTACATATACCATGATCACTATGAGAATCACTTATGACACTCATATAATGATCCATGTAGTGTTCTCATGGTAGGTCGGTCCAGTACACAAGTTCTCCAACTTGTACCCATAATGATGCCCAACAGCATCTTCGTCGTGCGACATGGTGTGACCAAGAGGGACTTATAGTGTGGGGGAACACCTGAAGTGTAGATTTCCCAGGAGAGCCTACCTGAAACGCTCAAAAAATAGGGGTTAAGAGGTCCCAAGAGTTTTTTTTTTCGGGGAGAAGCCTCCGACTTCCAAGTCAGTGTTTGGAGGAAGAGAGGGAGTGCTAAGGACCAAAGATTCTTGCCTGTTACCTTTTTCCTGGAGGGAGGAGGAGAGGGATCCCTTGTTGAGACCTTTTCCCTAATATATATAGGAGGGGGTAACCCGCTCAGATTGTGACACGTGTTCGGTCAGATATAATCTGTACTTTTCTAGGCGTGGGGGCCTCCAGCCGATTAGAGGCTCCTCGGGCCATGGGCTAAGGCTGGAGTAGCCTTACATGACAAGACGTAGGCGGTGTCGTCGTGTCAGAGCGCATATGAGGGCGGCATGTAGCGTGTGCATACGACATGTCAGAGGCTCCTTAATTGCTTCTGTCGTACCCCCGAGGTCCCCCTAGCTGAGGTCGCCCTTCGGAGTGATGACCCTTCTCCCGGAGTCATACCGATAGTTCGGGGGATTCCTTAGCTTTGAAGTTTCTCCTTCTGGGGGATTTTCTCCTGCCGAACGTGGCTAGTCGTTCTCCCCCGAAGTTGGTTCGGTCGCCTTTCTGAGGGAGGCAACACGCTAGTCACCCGAGGTCGGTATCATCATCCTCGAGAGCGCTGGCGGACTACCGAGATCATGTTCCTAAGGTGTCAAACTCACTCCTTTCCGAGGTCGGTATTGGCATTCCTTGTGGGTGATACCGGATTTACCGAGCGTGATACCTAGCCAAAGTTCTCAGGTTAATGGGGCGATGACACTTCGGCTATCATATATGCCCTTCCTCGAAAAGCCGGAATGGAGACTTCGGCTAGTGGTCCTTCTGGGGGCGCTTTTCAAGACTCGGAATGTGGCGTTCGTGAAGAAGGCACTTCGCCACCAGGAGGCACGCTTTGTCTAGACAGGTGTCACTGTCTGGCCCTTGGTGTCTTTGAGATACTCAATTTCTTACTTTTCCTGCTGTAGATCAGTAGGCTGTCGTATCTTGAAACTAGGCGTGTCAGTCTGGAGTGACATGCCCGGGTTTTCGGGATGTCAGAAAGCACATCCTCGTTTCTCGCGTCGGGCGACACATGGCAGGTGCTGTTTAGGGATGGTCACGTCGGTTACAGCAAGCATGTCTTTTCATGTGTGAGGGGCAATTATGGCGATCTTTCGCCTTCGCAGAGCAATTACGACGTCAATTTGGCTACCCTTCCTCGATCTATATAAACCTCCTTCCGTCCGGTCCCTGATGGCCAGGGGCCTCATCGTTCAGAGTCATGATGACTGGAGGAGAGACTTCTGTGAGGAAGAACGCCTGGTGGATTGGATCGCCCGAAGGGGAGTGCCTGAAAGCTCAGAAACAAAGGGTTAGGAGGTCCCCGGAGTGTTTTTCCGGGGGGGGAGCCTCCGACGCCCAAGTCAGTGGTGGCTGAGAGAAAGGTAGAGAAAATAGCACAAAGGGCTGAGGAGTCTCGCCTGGTAATTTTCTCAGAGTGTGGGAGCCGTATTTTTGCCAACCAGCCCCCTGCCAAGTATTAATTCCTGGTATTTATAGGAGCGCCTAGCCCGTTCAGATCGCGACACGTGTTCGGTCGGATGTTCCTGAATTTCTGGGCGTAGGAGACAGATAGCTGGTAGCAGGTTGCCTTGAGCCATGTGCTGAGACGGGCCATGATGTGATTTTGATGGCGTCAGCGTGGCAGTGCGCCTTTTGAGGCGGATTGTGGCGTCTATGAATGGATGTGTCAGAGGCTTCCTTAAATGCTTCCATAACTGCTCCTGCCGTACTCCCGAGGTCCCTGGGTGAGGTCGTCCTTTGGTACGGACAGAGCCTCTTCGGGAAACAAGCCCTCAGTTCGGGGGTTCCCAGTTTCAGGGAGTTCCGCCTTCGGGGATATCATGTTCGGCTCGCTATGTCTGGTGCCGCTTTTCCGAAGGCGATCTGTTCACAACCTTGGGGGGGCAAGTAGTGTCCTCAGGTTTTCCTGGCGTGCCGGGCTCGGAGCTCTTCGGCTATCTCCCGAGGTGCATGATCACACCTTTTCTCGGGTAGCGCCAGCTTCTTCTGGCCATTCTTGTGGCAGGGAGTTCGGCCAGATAGAGGCGATAGCGTTTGGCTATCACATGCCCCCCTTTGGAAAGCCGAAGTGAAGACTTCGGTTTTGCATCTCTTTCCGAGGTTGTTTATGGGAGTCTCTTTGGAAGCTCAACCTGTTCCGAGGATGCGCCTTTTGCTCGAAGATCATGGGCTCTTCGGCCTTGGCCTGTTCTTTGGTGTCTTCGAGGCGGAGCCTGTGCCGAAGATACACCTCTTGCCCGAAGGTCATGGGCTGTTCGGCCATAGCCTGTCTCTTGGCGTCCTCGAGTTGGCCTGCTCTTTGTTTCTGCAGGTCTGTTTGGCCAAGCGTGTCAGTCTGAGCGGCGCGTCCCAGTTTTCCAGGGATGTCAGAAGACGTGTCCCAGTTTTCAAGGGACGTTTGGAGGACGTGTCCCCCATTTTTGCGCAGTGTTTGACACGTGGCGCTTTGCCATTGGAGGAGAGTGGCGTCGGTTACAGAGGGCGCGCCTTTTCAGGTGCAGAGAGCAGTTACGGCGACGGTTTGCCTCCAAAGGGTACTTATGACGATGTTTCGGTTACCCACCTCTGGCTTATAAATAGCCCATTCCATCATAAGTTCCTTTTGCTTTTTCTTCTGCTCTTTTCTCTGCTTTGCCCCTGTTCTTGCACTTTCTTGCTTTCTGTGGCGGAGCTACCTTAATCAGAGCTTTTTTCCAGCCAACTTTCACGACGGCGTCCTCAGATTTTGGCAAATCTTTCGGTGGGTTTTTGTTTTCCAGAGCGTTTTGATCCCTCTGTTCTTTTGAGTTTTTCTCTGGAAACTGTTTTCTTCCGTTTTCAAACTCGTTTTCATGTCGAAAATGCCCATTCCTGAGAGCTGGCAGCCTCTTTTAGCCCATCCTTGTTGCACCACCCCTGCAAAGTTAGAGAGGTGGAAGAAAAAATTCTTTCTTCCCTCTTACGCCATTACTAGGCTGCCTCGTTCTAGCCATTATGCTTTTTCAAACCATAGTAAGGAGGTTACCGTTTTCCGAGCCCAGCTGAAGGCCGGTCTTCGGTATCCTCCCCCGAAGATGGTGTGCGAGTTCTGCAAATTTCATGGCATTGCTGTGAACCAGCTTCCCCCGAACTCGTTCTGCTATTTTAACGCCTACCTCTGCATGTGTGGCGTCTTCGGGATAGAACCCCATTTCATAATCTTTATGCAGTACTACAAGCTCTCTGTGGTCCCGAAGGGTGGCTTCTATTTCATGCTACCTCGGGGGTCCGGGAGCAAGAAATTCATGTTCACCTTCGCCACTAAGGATAGCTGGCGGGGGTGGCAACTGGCGGGGGTGGCAACAGAAGTTCTTCTTCCTGAAGATGGACGAGGCCTGGTCGTACGTTCCGACCAAATGGGCTCAGGGAACACTGGATGTGGACGTTGTTGATCCGAGGATGCTGCTGACCCCAGAGTTGGCTCCCGTGTTCGCGGATTTCGACGCCCGCATTCGGGCTGTCTCTGACTGGGATCCCGAGGTCGCTCCGCGCGCCCTTTACCCTTTTCCAATCAACTGGAAGTTGATGACCGAAGAGGTCCTTCGGGAACTAAAGGTGGTAAAGGAGCACAAGACTGACCTCAAGATGCCAGCTCCTGCCATCGCCGGGAAGGATTCCTGGTTGGTCAAGCTTCTTAAGGAGGAAATTTCTTTCGAAACGCTTGTCGAAAGTGAGTCATCTTCTACTCCTTTGCTGTTTTTTTTCCTCGGACTTACGCTGATGTTTCTCTCCTTTTTCAGAGATGGGCGACGGGACTGCCGCCTATTACAAGTCCCTTTTCACCGGCCAAGTGGAGAAGGGCGATCAGACGAAGAAGGCGGCTTCCCGAAGGCGGAAGTCTACTGGCGCGGGGCCTTCGAGGAAACGGGCAAAGAGAGCTGCTCAGGTTCCTCTAGAAGAAATTCCCGAGGAGACTGCCGAGGAGCCTGGGACAGCCGAGATTCCGGCGCCTGAGACTGCTGCTTCCGAGGTCCCTTCAACCGACGTCCCTCCTCAAAGTCCTACTGCGTCGCAGGCCCTCCTTGATGTAGTGGTAGAAGTACCTTCTGCCGAGGAGCGGCGCAGGCGGAAGGGCAAGGGCATTTCGACCGAGGAGGCCGAGGACTCCGAAGACGTCGTTGTCGAGGTTCCACCAGGTTTGTTTCCAGACAAAGTGTACTTCCTTTGTTTTTTCTGGATTGCCTTCTTTGTCTTTAATCTCCTTCTCATTCTTGCCACGCAGGGGAGTTGACTACCCCTGACTGGGCGGCCGAACATGCTCGGAAGCGAGCTCTTCGGGACGCCAAAATCCCGCAAGGGAAGATACCCAAAGAGCCTTTCTGGACGTTCACGGAGGACATGAATTTGTACTCCGAGGACGTTCCTCAAATGGCTAAGGAAATTTCGAAGGGGGTGCTCACCGAGGCCTCCTTCAAGGCTATAGCGGCGGCCCATCCGGGGGATAACACTCTCGCCGCAAAGATCACCGAGCATGCTGCTCAGGTATATCCTTCACAGCTCTTTCCCTTCAATTTTTTTCCTAAGTGTTTGGCTCTTACTGACCTTGCGTTTTATCTTTTTGCAGCTGCTGGGGTACGCCGGCTTTCTCCGAGTTCGGGTGGCCAGGGAGGTTGCCTTCCGAACTTCGGCCACTTAGACCATGAATGAGGCGAGGATCGCACTCGCGGAGTCGGCCGCCAAAAACCAGCAGCTGAAAGAGGCTGCTGAGAAAGAAGTGACTGCCCTTCGGGAGGAGTTCCGGAAGGAAAAAGAAGAACTTCAAAAGGATTCCTCCCAGAAGATTGCTGACCTCGGTGATCAAATAAAGGGGATGCTCACCGCCAACGAAGATCTTCTCAAGCACAAGGCTGCTTCTGACAGCCTTATAGTGTCGTTGACGAGTGAGAATAACACTCTTCGGGCTGAGGTCGAGTCTTTGAAGAAGGGGTCCAAGGGGCGTTGGAGATAAAGGCGCTGAAGGAGGAGATTGCTGAACTGAAGGACGACCTTGACGACCTCGAGCTTGATAAGAACGAGTCTGATCAAATGGCCAAGGTTGCCTTTCAGGACGGCTTCTGCCTTGCTCGTCACCAGGTCCTCCAGAGGTTCCCAGATCTGGACCTCTCTTTTCAGGAGGCTCTAAACATTCCTGGGGGACCTCGGTGGGAATGGTCCAAGGTCGAGCATCTGAAACTTCCTCCTTCAATGCCGGCGCGAAAGGTGGTGGAAAAGGGCGGGCCAGCGAGTGGCTCTTGGGACGCCGCGAACCCTTAGGCTATTTTTTAGGGCCCCTTTTCCTTCCCTTCTATTTTGCATTCCTTCTTCGGGCACTTCTTTACGGTAAAGCAGCTTTGCTCTTAATGATGATTTTTTTGGCTAAGTCTTTTCTTGCAAGTTTCTTCATTTCCATTGTCCCGAACACGTTCGCTCAAGAGACTTCGGAAAACCTGCGATCAAAGAAACTTTTTTACCTTCCTTTGGCCGAGCCTGTTTGCTCCAGAGGCTTTCTGGAAAGTCTGAAAAAATTTGACTAAGTCTTTTTGCAGGCTTTTGCATTTCCAATTTGTCCCGAACATGATTGCTCAAGGGACTTCGGAAAACCTTTAGTCAAATTTTTGTTTTTCCAGGTGTCCCGAGCATATTTGCTCAAGGGACTTCGGAAAACCTTCCGCGAGATTTTTCACTTCCCATTTTCCCGAGCACGTTCGCTCAAGGGAGCTTCGGAAATTATCTCTGCGCTGGCTACGGCGAGTACTTCTGCGATATTTTTGTTTTCCATCTTTCCCGAGCGTGTTCGCTCAAGGGACTTCGGGAAACTATCTCTGCGAGATGGCTCGGCGAGTACTTCTGCGATATTTTTGTTTTCCATCTTTTCCCGAGCATGATGGCAAGGGACTTCTGGAGAAGTCCCATCTTTCCCGAGCGTGATGGCTCAAGGGACTCTGGAAGGTCAATCTGCGCTTTATTACGGCGAGCATCTTCGCGGAATTCTACTTTGCACAATTTTGGATACTTAAGAACTTTCCTTAAGAGCATTCTGTACTTACAATTCCTCCGCTTCATCTTAGGCGTAGAATTTTTTCAAGGCGTCTGAGTGCCAAGTATTTTTCAATTCTACGCCTTCGGCGTCGCCAAGTTTGTACACGCCTTTTCGTACTTCGGCGAGAACCAGATAAGGTCCTTCCCAGTTTGCGCGAAGTACTCCGTGGGACGGCTTTCGGGGTGCAAAGTCAGCCTTTCGGAGAACGAGGTCTCCCTTCTTGATCTCTTTTGGCCTGGCCCGTAAGTTTACAGCCGCGGCCACTCTTTGCTGAAAAGCTTTTCTTCTCAGCTCGGCTATTTCTCTGTGTTCGCCGACGAGGTCGAGCTTGGTTCTGAGGCCGAGGTCGTTTCCACCTTCATCAAATATTTGCACCCGTACTGATGGTCTGACTATCTCGACTGGGATAATGGCCTCTGTCCCGAAGACTAGTGAAAAGGGAGTTTCCCCTGTGGCCCTTCGGGGCGTCGTTCGGTAGCTCCACAATACGCTTTGGAGTTCTCCTGGCCATTTCCCTTTTGCTTCTCCCAGTCTCTTTTTCAGGCCATCTTTTATGGTCCTGTTCGATACTTCCACCTGCCCGTTACTTTGGGGGTGAGCTACTGGGGCGAAGTGCATCTTTATTCCGAGGTCGCTGATAAATTCCTGGAATCCTTTGTCTATGAATTGGGATCCATTATCAGCTACTAGTACCCTCGGTATGCCAAATCTGCATACAATGTTCTTCCATACAAACTTCTGCACTTCTTTTGCCGAGATAGTTGCCAGCGGTTCTGCCTCGACCCATTTAGAGAAATAGTCCACTGCTACAACGCAGAATTTCACGCCTCCGGGTGCTGTGGGGAGTGGCCCAATAAGGTCTATACCCCAGACTGCGAACGGCCAAGGATAGTCAGTCGAACTTACCATCTCCGAGGGTGCCCTCTGGATGTTCCGAGGGTGCTGGATGTTCGCGTGTCTCTGGCAGCTACCACATTTCCGGACGAACTGTCTTGCGTCCTTTCTCAGGGTAGGCCAGAAGTATCCTTGGCGAAGTATCACCGCTGCAAGGGCATCAGTTCCGATATGTGAGCCACACATGCCTTCGTGGACCTCTTCAAGGATCATTTCAGTATCCTCTTCAGCCACGCATCTCTGCAGCGGGTTTGCATATCCCTGCCGGTATAACTCTTCACCAATCAGGAAGAATCGGCCGGAGCGTCTTCGCAGTCTTGCAGCGTCGCCGGGGTCTTCGGGGAGCATATTTTCTGCGAGGTATCTCTTTATGGGATCTTTCCACCCTTTTCCCGAGGTCGCTATGCTCAGCACTGAGATGCTCGGATGGTCTAGCACCTCGGTGTATGTTTTCGACTTCGCCAAGCAATCTGCCTCAGTGTTATTCCGCCGAGGTACATTTTCGATCCGTACGGCGTCAAACTCTTGGATGAGCTTTGCTACCAGCTCGTGGTATTTTGCCAAGATTGGGTCCTTCGCCCCATAATCTCCTGCCGTCTGCCGAACTACCAGCTGGGAATCGCTGTGAGCCTTTAAGTTTCTCACGCCAATCTTTCTGGCCAAGCGTAATCCCGCTATGAGGGCTTCATACTCAGCTACATTGTTGGTGACGTTGAAGCTGAACTTGATAGCCTTCGTTACCTCCAGGCCTTCGGGGCCCCTGATAATTACTCCAGCTCCCTGGTGTTCGGACCCCGAGGCTCCGTCTACGTGCAAGGTCCATTCTGGCTCACCCTCTTTTGGATCTGAATGGCTCTCCTCAGTGGTGGGTATTTCGGCGATAAAATCTGCCAGTGCTTGAGCTTTTATGGCCTTCCGAGGCTCATACGTGATTTCGTGTTCGCCCAGCTCTATGCACCACTTGGAGAGCCTTCCCGAATGATCAACTCTCTTCATGACATCCCGTAGCGGCAGACTACTTCGGACGATGATGGGGTGAGCCTGAAAGTATGGTCGCAGCCTTCTCCCTGCAAGCACCAAGGCATATATAGCTTTTTGAAGCAAAGGGTACCTGATTTCGGCGCCATGCAGGGACTTGCTGACATAGTAGACCGGCCATTGCTTTGGCCCTTCTTCTTTCATGAGGACCGAGCTCACAGCTTTTTCTGTGACGGCGAGGTACAGTACGAGGGGCTCTCCCTCCCGAGGTTGTTGCAGAGTCGGCAGGCTGGCCAAGTAGACTTTGAGTTCTTCCCAGGCTTTTTGGCAATCTTCATCCCAAGGATGATCATTTCTTCCGAGGTTGCCTTCCATTTTTGCTGCCTTTGTGAGGACTTTGAAGAAAGGTCGACACCTATCTCCGTACCTGGAAATAAATCTGCTCAGAGAGGTTATTCTTCCGGTGAGTCTCTGCACGTCTTTGACTGTGGCAGGAGTTCGGAACTCAAGCAGAGCCTTAATCTTCTCGGGGCTAGCATCGATGCCTCTTTTGGATACCATGTACCCAAGGAATTTTCCCGAGGTCACCCCGAAGATGCACTTCTTAGGATTAAGGCGGATCCCGAAGGCTCTAAGCTTTTGGAAGGTTTCCTCTAAATCTGCAACGTGGTAGCCAGGCAGCTTGCTCTTGACTATCATATCATCAACATACACCTCCATGTTTCTCCCCATTTGGTCTTTGAAGACCTTGTTCATCAGCCTCTGGTAGATGGCTCCTGCATTTTGGAGCCCGAAGGGCATCCTGATATAGCAATATGTTCCTCCCTCGGTGATGAAGGCAGTCTTCTCTTCATCTTCGGGGTCCATCCTTATTTGATGGTAGCCACTGAAGGCGTCTAGGAAACTAAGGAGCCCATATTCAGCAGTTGAATCTACCAGTTGATCTATTGGCGGCAGAGGGTATGAGTCTTTCGGGCAAGCATCGTTCAAGTTTCTGAAGTCGATGCACATCCGGAGTTTGCTGCTACCTTCTTTTGTGGCAATGACCACGTTGCTTAACCATTCGGGGTACTTGACCTCCCTGATAACTTCAGCATCTAGGAGACGCTGGACTTCGGTTTTGACAAAGTTGCTTTTGTGGGCTGAGATGCTCCGTTTCTTTTGCCGGACAGGTTTTGCTTCCGGGCTTACTTTGAGGCTATGCTGTATTATGCCAGGGTTTACTCCTGGCATATCTTTCGGCGAGTAGGCAAACAGATCTTTATTTTCCAGCAGAAAGGATACAAGTTTTTCCTTGTCACCTTCGGCCAAGCTCTTCCCTATTCGGGTAGATTGTCCTGGGACAAGATCTACTGCTTCCGTTTCTGCCTTTGCGGGATCTTCTCCTTTGCCTTTCTCCTGCGCCTTTGCCTCCACCGTTTGTGTAGAGTTGTTTGCCGGAGCCTTTCGTGCTTTCACAAACACCTTTCTTACCTCGGCCTGGTCTATGAAGATCTCTGCATCTCCATCCTTGGTGGCGAATGTGACAGTCAAGTACTTCACATCAGGGCGAATGTGCTGGTTTCCCTATGTCTGCCTTCCAAGGATGGCGTTGTACGAGGACGGGACATCCATGACGATGAATCTTGCCATTGTGGAGGCGTACAACTCAGCTACTCTGTCTACCGAAGTCCCTTTCATCATTATCGGGAGATCGATCCATCCGAGGACGGGGAGTTCGGATGGTCCAACCCCAAAAGTGGGCAAGGTGACAGGCTTCAGTTCGCTGCTGGAGATGCCCAAGCTCGGCAGCAGGTGCGAGAATAGGACGTCAGCATTTGAGCCATCATCAAGCAACACTCTTTTGACGTCCCAGTTCCTTATTCTCGCCATAATCAGCAGCGGATCGTCGTGGGGGAAGACGACAGTGGAGCCATCTTTGCGAGTCAGCTTCTTTGATGGACTTTGATACTCCATGACTGCAATTTCTCTGGCTTTCCGCTTTCTTTCCGAGGATGGGAGCCCCGTGGTGATGGTTTGGATAACCCCTGAAGGAGGTGGAGGGCGCCTTTTTGGACTTCTATTTCTCCGCCTGTCGGAGTCGTAATCCTCGTCTTCGGCCCTTTCTTCCTCCTCTTTTCTCCTCTTTGGGGAAGGCATCCGTAGGTACTTCCGAAGTTGGCCTTGTTTTATCAGCGACTCTATGTACTTCTTTAGCTGGAAGCAGTCTTTGGTGTCATGACCGTGGTCGCGATGAAACTGGAAAAACTTCTTGGCATTCTTTTTGTTATCGGCGGTCATGGCCCTTGGCCATCGAATCTGCGTCCCTTGCCTTTCCAGCGCCATGAGGATGCTGGTCCGTGTGGTGCTCAGGGGGGTGAAACTTTGAGGTTTCCTTCCCCGCGTCCTCCGAGGTCGTCCTGGCTGTTCCGTCGGATGACGAGCTTGTTGAATGGACCCTTCGGCGCGGTGGTGATCGGACTTCGGCCCTGCCATTCTTAGCTCCTCGGCTGTCATGTGCTGTTCGGCCCTTCGGTAAAATTCTCCGAGGGTGTCCGGGGGGTCCTTTGAGAACTCGTAGAACAGCTGTGAGTCCCGCCGAAGGCCCCGTGTCATGGCAAGAATGCGAATTTCGGGCCAGAAGTCTGGGACGCTCAGGGCTTCCCTGTTGAACCTTTCGACATAGTCTCGGATGGTTTCTCCGTTCCTCTGCTCTATGTCGAACATCTGCACAGGCATCTTCGCCGTTGGCCGGCTCCCAATGAATTGCTGCGTGAAGGCCGTGGACAATTCCTGGAACTCAGTAATGGTCCCTGAAGGCAATGAATTGTACCATGCAGTTGCTGGCCCTGTGAGGGTGACTTCAAAGCATTTGCACATGGTAGCGTCATCAGCACCGTGCATTATCATGCTGCGTCTGTACTTCGTCAAGTGCGCCTACGGATCTGTAAGGCCATCATAAATTTCCAGACGAGGTACTCTAAAGTTACCTGGCATAGCTGCCTCAACGACGGCCTGAATGAATGGGGAGTCATCTTCGCAGCATGTTCCAGAGAGTCTGGCCCAAACGGGTTTTCTGGCCACTTGTTTCTCCACTCTGTCCAGCCGTGCTAGTATCCTCTCCATAAGCACTGTGGCGCTAGGGCCTTCTTCAGGGAATGGAGATCGCCGGTGCCTCTTCGGGGAGCGAGTTCGGCGCTGAGGGGACAAGGACCTCGCCTCAGGCGGCGAACTGCTTCGCTGTGAGACTCTCGGTCGCTTGGACCCGGTTTGTCCCACAGGCCGTTTCCCGAGGGCTATATCTTCTGTGGATGATTCTTCGCGAGGGTCTCCACTCCCCGAACTGCGATGTGTAGACTTGGGGCTTCTCTCCCGAGGGCGTGTCGGTGAGGGGGGTCTCTGGGCCCGTGCTTGCTGTGGCCACCTTCGGTCGATCTGCTGGGTCATTTC